>DWQX01001711.1:0-25916 GCA_018245475.1 Pharmacophagus antenor | reverse complement strand
ATATATAATATATACTGTTTATTTTTAATAAAATTTTAATTATTAAGGTTAAACGTTCACCACCGTGTACAAAAATATTTTTTATTACCAAATAATTATAATCGATAAGAATTTTGTACTTGTAGAATAGAATATATGGCAGAAAAAAGCCATAATGAATGTCACGCGCAATATAAAATTTTCATATAAAAAAAAGTTTTGACAAACAATTTTAAATGCGAAAACAAATCAACCAAATCGAAAAAGCTAATTTTATATTCTTTTATAGTCATGGCTATTATTTTTTATTTTAAAACACTAAATTTGTTCTTGTGATTATGACTACCTTCAGATAGAATGTTACAACAATGAATCTATTACTAACAATGGTTTAGACTGTGCTTAATTATTGACAAGTGGAACTCTAAATACCCAAAATGCCCATTGCCCGGGAGTTTTTTCTATTATTCTGGTAAATAATAGTCTACGTATATAGAGCATTTACTTAATTAATAATTTAATTGTGTGTATCTCTCCTCTTTATGTATAGATTTTAAATTTATAAAAGATCTAAACTCAATTACATTGCTTTACATTGTAACCGTGACAATGAAAAAGCGATAGACATTAACATTTAAAAATTTCAGTTCTCTTGCGGTTCCGGTC
This sequence comes from Pharmacophagus antenor, assembly GCA_018245475.1. Taxonomy (NCBI): domain Eukaryota; kingdom Metazoa; phylum Arthropoda; class Insecta; order Lepidoptera; family Papilionidae; genus Pharmacophagus; species Pharmacophagus antenor. The sequence continues at coordinate 25,271 of DWQX01001711.1, read as the reverse complement.
GCCGGTGATTCCCATTGGATTTTTATATTTATTTATTCTATATTATACTTTGAGAGATAACAAAACGCAGATTAAATACCATTACATGCATTCTCTACTAGCAAATAATTGCATTCACAATGTTGATTAGAAAAACTTAACATTATCAGGTAGTAGATAACTATGAAGAGGAGAAATCAGCGAGGGCCCGCCCCGTCGACATAACTACAACAGCATCCAGCACTAGCCGTCGTGGACGCTCATACAGCACATACATCACCGGTCTGCGAATGGCCACGACGTACTCGTTCGAAGTGCGCCCCGTTAGGCGAGACGCCCGCGACCTGGCTGACCCGCACTCCATCGGGTCGAAGATTATAATTGTGCCTACTAAAGGGTGTAAGTTATCATTATATTTTTCAACGATCATTATACTACTGTATATGTTTTTTAATAATCCATTATGTTAATGTTGTATTTATGTTAAATTTTATAATCCGCAAATGCATTAGTTTACCGCTATTTATATTATTATAATATTTGGTGTAGAACAGATTTATGATTAGATTGCCGAAGGATGTTTAAATTTTAAGTTTTAATATTTAATTGTGCATAATTTGACAATGTTCTTTTATAGGCATAATTTAGTTTTGCGTATTGACTATAAGGACTAGGCCGCTGTTAATTAACGAAAAATATATAAAAGTTTCAGCCCGCGCGACGCAATGTTTGCCGCATGCCAGCGAAGTGGAGGTCTCCACTGGTCCGTATTTCGGTGGTCGTATAGCCGTGGAGGCGGCAGACGGCGGTCCGGAGCGCTGCTCTATACAAGGCAATCCGAACAGCGCACAAGACGCCTACATTTTGCGTATACATCACGAAGAATGTGGCTCCGAAGTAAACGAAACAATGGTTGCTACATATGTGATTGTTCAGGAGAATTTACCCATATTGACACATAGCACAAGGCGGTAAATAAATAAATAAATTATCACATTGTCTTAATTTTGATAAATATAATCTCTTTCAATACGTCTGGCATAATAATAGGCATTCATATTTGTTTCAGTTTTTTAGTTTTATGTACGTATAAGCCGGAAACGCTAACCGTTAGAGCTGGTATTAATTTACCGAAAGCTAATCCCGGAGATGTACTTCATGAAACTAAGCCGATTAGCTCGGTAGAACCATACGACAATCGGGACTTGGATTATAACGATTTACAACCAGCTAGATTTGAAGCTGGTAAAGAGGAAATTCAACAAAGTATGTTACCAGCTATGTTATTGTACCAAATTGTTATTTTTTGTATTGTACTAAAGTAGTACAACATGAATTTTTTCTTACTTATAAACTACAAATTCATAAAGCATTCATTATTATTTTAGGTATGTTTGGAGAAGTTTCATTAGTAATGTTCTTAGTCGTCGCTGCATTTGGTGGCATTGGGCTACTAATCTGGAAAATGGTGCCCCAGACAGAGAATGACAATTTGTCAATAGCAACTAGTTCTTCGATACGTAGTAGTATTTTTAGTCGGCAAAACAGAGACAGATACTCTGATAGAAATTCCGTTTACTCAATAACGTTATCAGAAAAGGACGAAGGATCAGTGAATAAAAGTAATGAAGGGGACAATACGTCCGAAGCGTGAGCGTTGTACAAATGCAGTATTTATAAGTTGCACATGTTCTAAGGGCACCACGTGACTGATCGATGATGAATCGTTAATAACGATAACGAAAAGCAAGTGAACGTACATAAAATGCTTTATTAGTTTCTAAATAATTTTAATTTTGCTTTTGTGGTAATAGATATTAGGCCAGTATTTGCACATTAAAATGCTATGATTGCCATACAAAGATAGCATATTGTAATCATAATATTAAATTTAGTTTAAGCAAATGAATAAAGTTTGTAATAATAAATTATTGATTTATTTGTAAGTTATTTCCTTGGATTCTTCTATCAGTGATATTCTTTTCTCCATGTCTAATTTACAGTACAAAAATTGATGGACTATTTCATTAAGTTCCTCAAGTGCAATTTGAGCATGAAGTCGCACAATGTCATCTACTTTCGAGTCTTTATGCAGTTTAATTAAAGACCTGTACAAAGGTACTAAATTTTCCTTTAACTGCACTAATGTTTCCTTACCCATGCCTTTGAGTAAACTTGATATAACCATCACTGCAGCTCTCTTACATTCAATGGCTTCATCTGTTTCTATTATACTTTGAATACATGATAAAACCTAAAACCGAGATCGAGTTATTAACAAATTGAAGTCTGTAATCGTCAAAAAAAAAATCTTAAAGGAAATTGAAAAGAAATTTAAATTTTGTTTTTGAGATGTTAGTGCTCTGCTTCTTTAATAACCAATTTGTTCTGTGTTTATTATTATTACGAGACAACAGGTAAGTCAATGCTACAATAAAAAGCTGTGTATAATGCAAATTTAAGATATTAGGTAAACTCTAACCTCAAATATAATAGAACCAATTCTGTAATGTAAAACTAAAGATATTTCAGCCAAATTTGACAATGCAGAAGCTCTAATTAATGGATCATGATCTCTACAAGAAGTTAACATAGTGTTTAATAAAATTGTTTTATGGATTATGCTTATATCACCTGTAAAAGAAAAAAAATGATATTCAATATTAATATGGATTGTATCTGTCAAATTGCTCAATCCTATTTATTGAATAATAGATGTAGCTGTCAACAAAATAAAAAATTATTAATTTAAGTTATCTCAACTATACTTTTTTCTTTCAAAAATTCTTAATTACATGCAATGACTCACCAAGCTGCTTCGTTACTTTTACTATGATATCACCAATTTTCATTCTCAATTCTTGACTTCGGCTTTGTGAAACTTTTGTTTCAAAATCTGTAGGTTGAGTGATATTTAAAAATTCTCTGCATAATACACTCAAAACATCATCAGTACAATGTGTTGCCAATGCTGCAATACCGTTTATTGCAGCTAAATATAAATAAGAATCAGAATTTTTTAATTGTTCCTAAAAAAATATTTCTAATAAATACATAAGTTATGTCAAGTTTTTAACGAATTACATAAAAAATAAGAATACAAAGTACTACCTGTAATAAACAAAATACAAAGTATCTCTTTGTAATTGTTTCAGAGTCTCGAGCATTGATAAGCTTTGTTAGCTTTATTACTCCATGTGCTCTTGTAGGTAATAAATTATCAACAATATTTGATATAGCATTTTCATAAGCAGATTTTCTTTTTTGAATCTTTTCACCTAATATTAATGACATTGCCTCTTTAGATAAAATATTATTAGAATTTAATTCATTGAATGCTGTTTTTTCTAAACTTGGAATTAATTTTTTTAATCTCAGTTTAATATTCATGTTATTAATATTAGGTAATACAGTGTTTAACAGAATCAAAGCAATAGTTTCACATTCTTCATTTCTTTCATTTTTTTGAAGAAAATATTCCACAAAATTTATGACTATTTCAGGAGATATCCTCAAGCATTGAGTTATTTTAGATGACTCTGATATAACAGACAATAAATAAAGAATTTGGACATATTGTTTATCTAAATCAGTTAGTAAAATAGGATCATCTTCTACAGTTAAAAGGTCCTTGTAACCATCACACCTTTTTGAACTTATTTCAATAAGTATTTGCAAAGATGCTTCTAACACAGCTAGGATAAAAAGATTGTCTGATGAGTCATTAAATATATTAATAAAATAAAAAAGGGCTTCATCTGCAGGATAGTTACAGTCAGTTAAAGCAGCTTTTAGTACTAGGCCTGTTTGTAATGCATCCACAGTAAAAGCAGATGAAATATGATTATCTCCGAATAAAATTTGTTTTATAAGAGCTTGTATTTCATCTTTATTAATATACTCTAAACACTTAAGTAAAATATCATTCAGTTTTCTTCTCAAACCGTTTTTATTACACTTCATACCAAACATAAACAATACTAGGAAATTAGGAGAAAGAAATTTGAATATCAAATCTTTGTTCATAAAAGTTAAGGTTGAATGAAACATCTGTATTTTATGCTCAATTTCCTGGGCAGTACTGATTATGGTTCCAGGTAAGTACGATTCAGAAATGAGTTTTTCATAATAAAAAGATTCAAAAACATCTTTTGCTAGTGCATTTACTGCATCTGAATTAGGATACTTTTCCATTAAACTTGTTAGACATGCCATTGCTGTTGTCAAATATTTATCATTATTTAGTACTAAGATTTGTTTTAATTGACAGCAAATATTTTGAAGGTATTCAGTCTCACTAGTATTTCCATGTTTTGTTATAATTAATTTGCATATGATATCAATTTTTTTCCAATCTATACCAGTATCTGCATCATAATTGTCATTAAAACACCTTATTAAACTTAATAATCCCCCAGAATTAACAAGTCGTCTACTTAATTCTTTTGCAATTACTTTTTTAACAAAAGCAGGAGGTGTTTGATCAGAAACATTTTGCAAAACTAATAACTCTTTCATAAGTAAAGGCTGGAAACAATTATTAACTAAAAATTCGTAAATTTTTTCATATTTTCTTTTGTTCAAATTTACCTTATCATATGTCTCTTGAGTCATGGTAAAATTTGCATAAACACCTGGTTTTTTTAATGGAGCAAAACACAACTGTATTAGAGCAGATAAATAATCTGATAAATGAAAAGTAATTATTATATTTTTTAAAATTGGAATTGAATAGCTTCTTATGAAAAAATCTGTACAATCAGTCAATAACTCATATTTTTGCTCATCCGATTGATTATGAGGAGGCAATACAGCTCCTAGTGAACATCTTTTAGATAGACTTAAACCTATGCCTGGTATGAGGGATGGCGAGATACCAAGTGACACAACAAGTTGAAAGCAAGTTCTCAATAATTTTTGATTCTTTACACTTATTAATAAATTATCTTCGTTTTTAATTAAAGATGCCAAATTATCGATTTCTGTGAAGATTTTATACAGAAATGCTTTTTGCTTGGAATAAATTCTAGATTTACAGTTACTATCACATTCACTGCGATTTAACATCAGGGTTATAAAATTTGAATCTCCATCTGGAATATTAGTTTGTTTCGGTAAATAACATAACATGTATTTATTTTAAAATTTATAGTTAGTGATATGATATCTTACCAACTTTTGTTAAACTAGCAATTTTTTCAAAAATTGCATTAATATTTTCCATGATAATATTTGATAAATTCAACTAAAAGTGTCTCGCAAATTAATATATTCGTATTGAAAGCAGTCAAACCATGAATATACAACGTTGAGCCAAACGTCAGAAAAGAACATTTAGGTTCATTCTAAAGGAACCAAAGGGCTAAAAGTCACACAGCCAATTCTTAGTTTTTACCGTTTTCATGTAAATTACAAATCATCTTTTGGAAAAGAAAATAAAAAAGACTGTAACTCAAGTGGTAAGTAATATATAATGTAATAGATACAAGATATAGACCCTGTCGAGACTGTAACAATCACAAGTACTTATTTATTACATAAAACAAGAAAATTACGAATGACCTAATTTTTTTATGATTTTTTCACAGATTTTAACCATCTGTAAAATTTTGAATTTTAATATAACGTGTAAAGGCATTTTAAAATACGTTTTTTTAATATTGAACATTTTAATAAAAGTAGTTATTTAACAAAATGAATTAAAAATACAGGAACAAAATATTTTTTAATACATGAAATTGTTGTGTTTTAACTGCACTGGCTGTTTGTTTACTTACTGCTTTGCTTTGTGGATATTATAATAGAAACTACTGTCAATCATGTTAAACATTGACAGAAATTAGATACATGATTTCGCCGAATTAAGTTTTTGATTAACGTACGATTAAAGTGTTATTTTATCTCCTGTATTAATAAGTTTTCATCATGCTAATTAAAGTTAAAGTAAAGTGAACATTGAATAAAATGAATTGTTTTTTATAATTTTTAATTTCATACATTTAACCTCTTATTTCTAGACGCTCACAGGAAAAGAGATCGAGATTGATATAGAACCTACAGATAAGGTTGAGAGGATTAAAGAAAGAGTTGAAGAAAAAGAAGGTATTCCACCGCAACAGCAGCGTCTTATTTTTTCCGGAAAACAAATGTAGGTATTGAAAAATTATTGTTTATTATACTTGACTTGTAATTGATATTTTCAACAATCTTTATATGTTTAAAAATGTGCAAATAAATAAATGAAAACAATTATAATTTTATGTATTTATAGACTAGATTATTATGTATAATTAAATTCTGTGAGGTTTGGTTTTTTTTTTATTGAAGTTTAATAATAATAATACTGACTAAAAAAAAATTTGCAGGAATGATGAAAAAACTGCCCAAGATTACAAAGTTCAAGGTGGCTCAGTACTTCATTTGGTTCTAGCTCTGCGAGGGGGGAGTGATCTTATGTGATTATTATCTGATATTTATAACTTTTTAATTTTATTGTTCATTGACATAAAATGAACACAATTACATAAATTAAAACAAATTTCTTTCTTTTTTTAATGAACAAAGAGACTGAGTTACGGTATATAATAAAAATATATAACAATCCATTGTATGCAAAAATTATTCTTATTTTATGTTGTAGTTGTATTAAATACACCATTTCACCTCTAAGCAATGGTGTGTTTTGACCTAAGGGCTTGTGTAATTAATTGAACAATAAAATTATCATTTGTTTTAAGATGGCTGATGAATAGTGATATTGTTTTAAGTTTTCCTTTAGCATAAAAACCTAAGTAAAGTTTGCTGGAATTCCTAATTATGCTGCTTTCTCACATTTTTATTTAGGTGTTTTAGTATGTATTAATGTCATACTCCATGGGGGGTCTTAACATAAGGTTAAATTTAAGTAAAGTACGCATATGGATAAATTGCTATGATGGAGATCATCTGTAATAAAAATAATTACAATAATCTTAACTCGCATTTAGAAGTTATTAAGCAGTGCCATCTATGAAGTTGGTCATTTATCTATTTCCTGTTAATCTTAATTATTTTGGTTTATAGTTAATTTAAAAACTTATTAAGGATTATTAACATCACAATCTTAATTCAAAATATATCTAATTATGACCCATTCAATTAATGCATGTGGTGTTTTTATAAAAATAATGTAGCAAATGATATGAACAGTAGTAGCGATTGCCGCCATAACGGTTTTGTCCCTTGATATAAAATAGCCTTATTTGTTCTTAAGGCAGTTCATGATGAAACTTTTGTACTGGGATAAACAATGTATGCTAACTGTGGCGAATTTGATAACTACCAACCCAATGGAATCCTGACTGAACATATGTTATTCAACTCGCATCCTGCAATAAATGGTTATCATGCATAGTGTGCGATCAGATATACGAGGCAGTGGTCCAAGAATTCTTTACCAAAACTAGTTTATTATTACCCTTAATTCCTAATTCATTCCACCACTAACTGTATACCATTGCAAATTGCGGCCAGCAGCGAAGCCAAAGATTAAATCTTCTTAATGTGTTGAGAGATCCTAGGCTTTCCGAGAGCATGCTCACTTTACGCCCAAAACCTCCCGACAGATTTAACACATTGCGCACCAGGCGTCCTACCGCCAGCTGTACCCAGTGGTTAGGTATTTGTTTGCGTATTTTTTTTTTAAATTAGAGATGATTTGTTTGTGGTAAAAATATTGTAGTGTGAAATATTTTCAATAATTATTTTTTTTTATATTTTCCTACAAGTAAACATATTTACATAGAATAAATTTTTCATGTTATAATTATTTCGTAAAAAAAGTAAAACACTATACTTATGAAGAATATCGTTGACAACCACGTTCTAACGGTGCGATATCTCGTCACCTGTCCCGAAAGAAAGAATATCCAAGACGAGATACTCGTCATCCGTCCGCAATGTATTTTTTTCACTACTATGTGTTTTAGGTTAGCGGGGGCAGTTGGAATTAATAATAAATAATATTTCAGCAGATAATTTATTACATTCATAACATTGTACATTTAATTCAGGTATAGACATTTATACTGAATTAAGAATTACATAAAAATAAACATCTTTGGTTTACCAAACAAATTAACAACATCAAGTTCCTAATGTTACTTACATTAATTATACACTAATTTATCTTTTAAATTTTGCCACAAGCCTTTTCCAACAATTAATAAATTATCAACTAGTTTGAGCACTTTAATACTCTTGGAATTATAAGTAAGATTTAACCACAGTTGACAGAGCATGCATGTACATCAAACATATATTAATTCATTTAACGATAGATGATAAAAAATTGCATTAAATTGATTTCATATCATAATACAATGTTGGTGATTGGTATAGCACATATTTACACACTATAAAATGATTTTAAATGACTTTGGGACGGAAATATTTTCCTTTAAACAATTGAAATTGAATACAATTCTTTATAGAAGAATTAGCGAGCCGTGATAAAATTGGAAAAAAGTTTTAGAACGCAATATGCTTCACTGTAAAAAATATAGATCAATATACTAAGGAGTATGTTTGGCACAAGATGATATTTACATATAATAGATTAATTAACATGACGTTCCTTACCTTATTAATTTTGTTATGATTTCACCTTGAGAAAACATTAATAAAGTAGGTAATATTAGTAAAGTACTAATATTGTCTATTGTACGGAACCTAAATATTTTGACACTAAGCTAAGTACATTTGAAAAATAAAATACTGTGAACAACATCGAGAATAATTACAAGTCAAGCGGCCGTTTTACTCTTAAATACTTTTCCTTTTTATTACTGTTTAAAAAGTAAAGTGGGAAAATTTTTACTTTACAATTGAGACATATTAGACATATAGGTATAACAAATAACCTAATAGCTTCTTCTACCAATAAGAAATTTATCTAATAACACTTTTTAAAATCAGTTACGATTTAGTTACAGCAACAGGTTTGGCCGAGTATTATAAATACTTAACAAAATATTAGTACATTTTGTAAACTTAAAGTTTAAAAGTTAAAGGGATCGCAGCGTCTGCACATCTTAAATTCCTCACAACACAATCTACTTGGAATTATGAAAAGTATTTGGAGAGGTGCGTTCGCCGATAATGCTTAATAGTACAACGAATTACTACGTGAGCGCGAATTTGTTCATGGGGATTCAGCCATCGGAGAGTGCGGGTGTTACCCAGCCGTATTTGTCGTGAGTTTTGACGAGGGAGCGGAAAGCCTCTTCGGCGCGGCGACGCGAGAACTCGCGGGATGATCGCGGCGGCGCGCGGGCCACTCGCCCTTGACCTTTGACCACAGACGCGGCGAACTGCATCACAACCGCTTCCACTGTATAAGCCGACGCCCAACCTCGAGGTGTTAGAAGTTCCATGCATATTGCTCCACCTGTTAAAATATTTTTTTTTGTATTAGAACAAACTAGCGGAAAGATATACAACATCGTGAAAAAGTGATAATGTTTTTAATAGCAGCTTACCTTCCATAACAAATCCTTTTTCTATTCGTGGCTCAATAACCCGCATAAAAGGGGGGGCGAAAGGAAAATTCTCAGGGAAGATAAGATGCAATAAGATGTTGGATATGTGAAGTTCACGGAGATCCGCTGCCAGGTCACTCTCTGGATCGATCTGATGCAGCCGCACATGCCATTCGAACAGGTTATCATTCACTAGCTCAACCTGGAAAATAGTTAAAAGCGGAAATGAATTACTTTAATCTTTTAGCATTTATTAGTATCACATAACTAGGTGTTGTTTTATTGACTATAAGTTATCATTTGAACTCTATTTCACATAAAGTTAAGTGACAATTAGGCCATAAATGGTAAACCGCCTTAGGCCAGAATATTCTTGCTCTCTCACTAGTACGACTGTTGGAACACAGCAATGCTGTTATAGCGACAGATAGATAATGAGGGTAGTTAACCAGGCGGGTTTTAAAAAATTCTACAAGCATCCAGATTCGACTATTAATTTCGGCCGGACATCGAACCGAGACTTCCGTGTTAACAAACAAGTGGCAAACCACTGCGGCGTGGAGACAGTTACATAATGATTACGACATATAGTCTCTTATGATTTTCTTTCATTACTTAAATAGAAACATGAAAATAAAGTAATTCCATTCATTGAAGGACTGATCTCAGAGCTTGGATTTTTGGGATAAATCGAAATAGAAAATTATGACGATTGTTTTATTTACAGTGATATAATTTACAGCTTACCGTGAACACGGGGTCCGTTCGATTCTCCTGTAGTCTCTGTATCTCCTTAAGTTCCTTCATGAGCCTACGCGTGCGAACGGCGGCCGCTCTCTCCCGAGCTTCGCTGGCACCGCTGGACTTCTTCTTTACGATTGACGTTGCGCCAGGACTTGAAGGCAGGCTCGCTGCTGCTTCCGCTGGGCTTACACCGTCTCTATAAAATAGTAAAATTGCTATATTATTTGATCATTACATAGCATTACATAAGAATCAATAAAAAATATTGTTATCTTTCTTAAATTTTTTTTTTGTTTAAAGTCAGTATACGTTTGTAATAACTAATGAATGATCTCATTTTATATTACTTTCTGTCTGTGGTTCTTATTTGCGTGTGAGATGTTCGATGTTATGATTTAAAACGTGTGAATGGAAATGTGATCCATTTCTTTCATTTTTATTAACAAAACAAATTATAAAAATATTGAGAAACATTACTTGGTTAGAATGAAAATAAAGAAAATAAAGCTTGATGATGGTAGAGTTGCAAATTATAAGCTTAATAATCTAACCACTTATTATTTTATGATTTTGTACTATGAAGTCTGATGACTACTTTAATATAATTCACTTCGTTCTTATCAATAAAGATAATTATTAAAATAAAAACCTTTGAGCGTTCAATTTTAAAAAAATAATCAGGTCGATTTATTTTTTAAGACGTTTTGGTCTAGACATATATTACCTTCAAAATGAATGCCGCAATGATATCAAAGCGTCGTTTCACACACGCTAACGCTATATATAATATTTAAACGTTTGTTTCTTTGTTGTTTGCTTAACCTTCGTACCAAGTCGTGTCTATACGCATTATCAAATAGCTGGGATGCAAATCTACTACTTTTGTGGACGTCGATTGTAGTTGAATATAGGAAAATATGTATCCATATATCTACTTTCACATATTTTGAAAGATTTCTGATGTTATTCAAACATTGGATATATCATATATACGTTACAATTAATTAATTTTCGTTTGTTTGTTTTTTTTTTTAATAAAATATCGTAGACGAATAGTTACGAGATTAAACTTTGCGAATTAAAGTTTGCGTGTATATTTTTATGTGAAGGATTCTTTATAAATTAAACAATTATAATAAACTACACGATGTTTTGATTTCATAATACTTCCAAAAAGGTAAGATAAAAGTAGGCAAACAGATATGCCGCCACAGTTTTTTTTCGTGATATTTGTATTATCATCCACGGCACATATGCGCAAAATAAGTACCTAGCTCTACAGTTAATTTTTAAATTTTATTTTGTAATTATTACATTGTGTAAATTATTAATCTCGTTTTTCACACCGAGGTATTTTATTGTTCGACCTCCCCCCTCTCCCCTACCAAAATTTAAAGATAGGTATCAAAAGGAATTTGAGGACAAACGATTGAATCGATACTATCTATTTTTTTTTATCTAGTTTTTTTTAGTATAAAAGATGACTCTCGATTGAGGGAGTTATGTAATGAAACAAAGATGTCCAACCGTCTAAAGATCAGTTGCTATTTAATAATTGTAACGATTATTTTCGTAATTTAGTTTTAATCTAATATGATGACATGACCATTATTACCAATGGTTTGTTGTCTACAAGGATTTGTATTGTGAAACATATCTTCATTGTCCATTTGTTTACATAAAACAAAGAAACATTAGCATTCTTAAATGAGAATGTATTAATGATTAATCGGTACAATACTTGAGCATGATAAGAATTTTATTATTGTTACTAAAGCTTAATATATGAATTCATACAAATAGATCCTAGATTGATCCTGAAACGTACCTACAATTATTGACAACTTTGTGTTTAATAATTATGGTACTGACCCGAGCACTTAAACATGGACGACCTGGTTTTTCGGTCTGTTTCCTTATAATATTGAGGTCCTGGTTTTTTCGAACCTGACTTGATAGCTAGCTCTCTTAAAGAAAACCTGCCGCTAATTAAAGCGAAAAACTTCCGACATTCATACATGTGAGAGCCAAAGTATTCTGGGCGAACACGCTCCAATAAAGGCTTCATTGACACCTAACATCACGTTAAAGTTACACCAAATCTTCCATACTCTCAGGAAAGAGATTATTACACTATTATAAATCCTTTTTTTATAATGATAGAAGATGGATAGAACTTATTAATGACGTTTTCATACTACTTGTTGAGTATTTACTTGTATTACAAATATAGTGTTTTTCGCGTTCATATTTTTATTAATTATTTTACAGTATATTTGTATAAAAGTGGGAAGTGAAATTTTACGTCGGTAACATTGGATTGAATTTACTGGGTTCTAATGACATAATAGGCGATTGTTGAGCAATGACGTGTCACACTAAAGAGTGCGTCAAGTGAGTAACACTGCTTGTGACTAAGAAAGGCATTCATTTTCATTTCGATCTATATATTATCCGGACGACCTCCACTGCTAACTGACGTGTGATATCGGGTGAAAGTAATTCGATCCATTGGAATTAGCTCGAGTCGATTAAGTTCAGAGCACTATGAATGTATATTTAAAAAGCGTAATAATCTCTAACATATTACGGACATGTAGTCCACGATATGTCAGACATAATAAAGCCATAATTCTTTTACATCACTGCTTTTAATATTAATCGGTATACCAAAAACTACAAATGATTCTGTTGAGTTTGTGAAGTACATTACAGTTTTTATTTATTTTTACACCAATTATAGTTACAATAAAACATCCCCCAACATCAGATTTTTATGGTTTTAATTTTAACTATATGTTACAATGACGTGACTGTTTGAAATAAGAACGAATCTCATGGACAATGTTGTTACAAAAGATACGCAGCAACATTGTGTACAACAAAGGACTTACGTTTATGATTCGACGGTAGTATAAGATCCTGTTTCATACTCGTCTTACTGATTAAAAAATTGTGAAGCTAGAAGGAAGGCGTCTTTACATACGTTAGAAATGACTCAATAAAAATGTGTAGGACAATCTATGTCCTGTTTTATTTCCACAACAATTTCTATATCTACGTATTTCTTAATTGTGTTGGAGAGCAAAAGAACGCAATGACCTTTTATATTAGAGGTAAGTTGTAGTAAACCCCCAATGATTTGTATATTTGGTTTTGTGTCCAATATAGCGTAATTTTCCATATTTGTATTCAAAGTTAATAATTAAAACGTTCGGGAAAGTAGTCGTTTCTTTTTTCTTTTTTTTTTAAGAAACGCTCGGAGGTGTATGTAACCATAACAATGGTAGAACAATTATTCACTTACGAACTACGCATAAGGCGTTACAATGGCGTTTCCTTCCACTATATGAAGATTATCAATGAGGATATATCCACTTTATTCATCAGAGGGAACGTCTACGTTCTGCCTATTCCAATAAAAGAATTGAGAGCAGTAAATCGCATCCGTATTTTAGCGTACGGTACGACACCCTGTAGCCTAATAATAATAATCGTTAAAATAGCTATTAAAAACACATTAATTTGATAACACTCTAGTTTAAAACTTTAATCCCAGATTTAATTTAACCACTGATTAACAAGTACGTAATAAAATTTGCCTATGACCACGCTCATGAAATTCTGTAGTAAAGATGTAGTGTTCTAATATTTTTTACATAGGTTATTTGTCAATTGTCCTGCCTTGATTCGAGTGATGTTAGTCCTCGTTATTTTTATTGATGTTTATTATTTATAGTTGCATTGGACTCAGTGAGTCAAATTCGGTTTCCGAATCCGCGAGTCAAAATTTGCTATTTGCGGGACGTCTGTTAATTAATACACATCATCATATTTTACTCTTTTATTTTCTGTTGTAACAAAAATGATAAATGTGCGACAATGATAAACATGCGATGTGATGTGATGAAGATAAGTGAGTCAGTAAATCTATTTAGAGTCAACAATATTATAATAAAAACTTGCTGACATTACTATAATTGTACTAGTTTAAGATTAAATTTTTTTATCATATTCTCAATTGTTTATTTCCAAGAACCGCTACAAAATATGTTTTAACATTTTATCGTTCGCACATATACTGAAGATTTTTGTATTGTGGCTTAAGTACCAGAATAGCATGTTTGTTTTCGTCGATTTGTTTTTAATATTTGATTGAATATAATTTATAAAGGTTTATTGACCTCATCGTCAATTTTTATTAGCACTTGATGTTTTCGCATGACTCCAATGTATTAGCATAGTGTTGATCTTTTTGGAAATTTTACTTTTCTTTTGATTAATACATCGTGATAATCCAAATTTAGAATAAAAAAATGAAATACTAAGAGACAATTTATTTTTCTTAGTATTATATATTTTAATCAGTTTAAATAAGCAAAGATGAAATTGTGAAGTATGCACTACGGAACAATCGTCCTGTGTTTAAGTATGGAATACTTATAAGAGGCACATATTTAAACTTTATAAGACACTTATAGTGAATAGGTCCGATAATATAAATACAAAAAAAATATTTTACAAGAAGTTTATTTTACAAGAGTACCGAGCTGAAAGTAAGAAGTTACGTGTCACTGATTAACGCTGTGGTTTCGTGAAGCGTAATTCCATGTGAAAAGCAGTTGCCTTGTTTCGTGTTTGTTGATACGATTTCGCCAATGTAATAATTTTTGATATTTGAGACGAGTAATCATTACCCTCCAGGAGAATTTTCCAAAATCGTTTATCTCTTGTCCAATAAAAATTTTTACAGTGTTATTAATTATTTTATAGATTTTTCAGAGGATTGCTTCAGTTTTGATATAATTTAAAAAATATAAAATATACTTCAAAATAACTTAAACTTTATAGTTCTTAAACCATAATTTTAATACTTAGCCGACTTCGATATTAATTCACACATATTATAAAAAATAACTATTGTATGATCAGATCATAAACAACGGCCGACAGGAGACTATAATAACTATAGTAATAATTGATAAAATATCAGAAAAATATATAAGTGACCTAATTAAAACTTTCTACAACATTAACAATATACTCTCTCAAAACCAATACGCACAATAACACAATTAATTTCACAATTTACTGATGAAATAAATAGCAGCTTACATAACAAAAAACACGTATTGATAACTTTTATCGATTATAGAAAAGCGTTCGATAAAGTAGTTACTGAAGGAATGAAAGAAATGTGGGACGTAGATCAATAAAGTTTAAGATTATAACTAAACCAAATGAATAAATTTAATTTTTGTAATAATTATTAATAGCTCTTTATTATTATAGTTAATAATTTATACATAGCACGTTTTTATCCTATGATCTGGTTCTAAACAAAAAATTATGTGCTGGAAAAAACTTCGAAATGTCTTGTGTGCAATATAAACTACACACCATGATAATAAAAACATGTATATAATCAAGTACGTTGTAGAGATCACAGATGTATATAACTGGCCGAAAACTAATTATCATAACATCGTCAACCCACAATGGTTGAAATGTCAAATAATAAACATTGGTATTACGATACTTGTGAACATTAATATATTTACTGTTTTATGTAGCAGCGACGATTATTTAGTCGCAGCAACGTATTTCATCGGTTTATGTTTAAATATAAAATAAGTATTGCTTCTAACTAAAATGGAGCATATTTATTTGTAAAAAGACATTACGGTTTTTCTAAAAAAATTAAATTAACAATTATGAAGTATCAATCAATAAAAACTTGTGTGATGTGAGTACATTAACCTGTTAACTAGATCATGATAATTTACATTTGTTTTTTAACTCAATTACACAAATTATAAAATTTTAATGACCAAACGTCGTCGTTGTGTAACTTATCGTAATACCCTTTATGTAGTCTGATAATATTATCTAAACTGCTGAAAAATATGCCTTTTTCATGGATCGTAGTATTTTATCAATGACAGATGTAGTCGTCAAATCCGGTTAACGGGTTAAAAATGGTAAGAATTACATCAAGAGGGGCATACCGGAATTTTATTATATTCCATACGTTTTATAAAGTGGTGTTTTTATCACATTTTAAACACGATTTTTTGTACATTATATTGTTCATTAGCGGACTCGTCTTTCTTCAGTTCTAAGATCGACAAGTAGACTACAGGCATTCACCATCTGTACGCGATAATTAAGTCCAAGGTATAAATATAACTTTCAAACCGTGTCATACATATTTCACTCGAGTCCGTCCCGATGTTCCGCGTTCACGGCTCGTCACCGAACGACCGCGTCAGATCGCCATTCGCTACGACGCTGTCGCGTAAACAATGTCTTTGTTTTGCGCACGAGGATTCGCAATGCACACATCTCGATGTCTTCGATTTGTAACTTCCTTTTAATAACGCATCGGTAATTTACGCTCTAATATCAAGAAGTACAATAAAACGTCACCAATTTTTAATAGGTAATCTATTTCCAGTGTAACCATCATTAAGAATTCCTTGGGGGACTATGAAATATTTACAAAAATGTTTTTATAGTCTCACCTAAAGGCGACGAGAGTTAGTTTATCGTGAATTATATCCATTAAAAATCGAAAATTAAAGACCATTCTCGCATATGGCTTCTTATTACATAGAATGTAATTTATTTTTTATAGTTAAGTTTCCGTAGGAACACGAACAGTGATATGGTGGCAGATTATGATTGTTCAAAAGCGTTCATGTCAGTACAAATAAATCCATGAAAATTTGTTTATTTTTAATATTTAAATTTGTTATTTCTAATAGCATGAGTAAATGGTAATAATTAGGTATAAGTTCCTCCTGATTTATATAAAGTTATTTTACTTATTTTAAATTAAATAGTGAAGAATCAAAATGTAACCTTTAGTAAGTAAACATAGCCATGTTTCTTTTACTGTTTAGTAATCTTGGAAGGTTGCAATTTTCCCTAATGGCCTTCCATGCTATTGGTCAATTTTCATATCAAAACATAGTACTGTACAGGAAAATGAGCATCGTATAGTATTGAAGGAATATTAAAAAAGAACTAATAAAATTTGGACACAATCACGAACTGTGGTCAGAAACGTTCAGTGCATAGAAATTACGACCTTAAAAATAATGCTGAATGAATAAACAAAGCGTTCTTCGCTCGTACAAAATTCCAGTTTAAAGTTTCAAGTCTTAAAAAAGTACTTTAAAAGATCACTGGTATTGCTTTTCAATACTATCTGGCTGTTTCAATATCGACACTAGCCAATATTGAAACCTCAATCAAAAAAAGGTTAGTCTTTATTTGTGCCTGTTCACTTTATAGTATATAATTAGATATGTTTGGTATAAAAATTTTAACGTTTTGAGGAATAATTCGTAATACGACCTATGCATAAGGATTTTTAAAATTTAGAGATTCAAAGAGGACTACCTTAATCTGTCTAATATCAATTAGTCTGTTTATAAATTAAACAAAATTAATTTAGACAAGAGAGTGGCAATAGCATATTCATTAATGAATATTATTTATATTTGTAACTGCGGTTGAAACTTTGCGCTACTCGAAGATGGAATCGATACCAACTGAGGTTATGCTTCCTGTGAAGAAAACCGTGAGAACTGTATGTTCCAAGAGTAACAGCCTTCGAGGACATGCGACATCCAACTGCTTGCACTTGGGCTAGCATTTTCGATTATAGCAATGACACTCTCCTTGCGAGAAAAGGCACTTCAGCGCGTCACTAGCAGCGAGAACACAAATTGAACAGTTTATGTAATATTATTTAACCGCCTCCGTGGCGCAGTGGTTTACCGCTTGCCTTGTAAAACGGAAGCCCCGGTTCCGATTCCCCTGCGGCACGAGCATTGCAGTTTTGATAGTGGTAGGATTATTTCGAACTCGCCTAGTTAGCTAATACCCTCAGTGTTAATCTGCTGCCATAACACCATTGCTGTGTTTCGGCAGTCATGCATGTGGGTGCCAGAAGTATTCTAGGCGAACACGCATCTACATACGGCATCTCATTCTCACTTAACATCAGTTGAAATTGAGGTCAAGTGTTAGCCGGTTGCCGATAAAAAAAAATTGTACATGTACATTATCATAACTATACAATTAGTTAACCATATATTAGGTCACTTTTTTAATACTCAAATTTATTACATTTGTTTGATAATATTTTGACAACAATTCCAGGCCGTGTTAAACAATTTACTGGTGTGAGGTGACATCTTCACGGTCATTTATGCAACTCTTGACATCAAGTAGTTTTTAAATTATATAAAAATTTCAGAATATAAAACGGTCGTGAAAATATAAACGAATATATGTGCATTCATAATAAGTTTAAAATTAACATTGTAATGCCGTGATTACTACAATAAAAATATTTAATTATAAAAATGGTCTATTACCATGGCTATATGATAAACATAATTGTTTATATGTATTTAAATTGTACGTTTGGTAATTCTAGAGCGGTTTTTCATAAAAAAAAATTTAAGTACCTGTGACGACGGAGAATCCCCCGCCTGGCCGGCGATCCGCTTGGACCGGCGCCGTCGTTATCAAGCTTCTCCGGAGATCGGAACAGCTTACGGAATGCAGCCGCAACTTTTTCCTTCGAGCGGGACGTCATTTTCACACTTTAAACTACACTTTTTTGAAAAACCACTCAACTTTACAATTTTCACGTAATGTTTACTATTTACATTTACACATCAAAGCATTGTCATGTTATGCAAGTGTCAAATTTAAATTTGGAATATATGTTAGTGTTGACAACCAGCGTTGGACTGAATCGGTTGCATCACTATTATGGTGCACGGTGCGCAGTGCAGCGGGTCTCGATTAGAATGTGCAGTGGCGACACACGTGCGACAACTAACGGAGTGACAGCAACGATGAAATCGAAACTTGACACACTGAACAAGTGGTCGATTATCGCTCTTCTGGTGATGCGAGGCGTTTGGCGCGGACAGAAGTGTGTCACAGTCACGATACAATGCGTGCGCACATACCACACGCGGCCGTCGCTCGGTCGGCCCTCGTGTGAATGAACTGAGTCCAGCCCTAGAAACCAGTCCGCGCGGCAGCACCGTAAATCATTCAACGGCCCCGCACTGTAACAAGAGGACAACTTAATACTTGATTGTTATAAGTATTATATATATTTATTTTAATAGAATATATAAACAAATATATAGTTATGTTATTTAAATGTGTAAAGGCATAGTATTGAATCCATTTCAAGTTTTTTTACCGTTACAACTAGAACACTTAATGCTTTTTGAAATACTTGTTGACTTCCTAGTGATGAAGAGATAGCAGATAAAAAATAAATACTTTCTTTTCAGAAAGAATAAAATGGCTATTAGATGCATGTGTAACTTGGATAAGTAGGTCAATACACGGAAATATGTGTATTTTACATGAGTACCTGTCACATTCCATATAAAATAATGAAATTTTTATTTTGCAAAAGTCTTGTAGAATTAACAATAGCTTATTGCGATATTGCTCTAATATATTTAATGACAATTCTGTAAGAAGCCGGAAGTGAACGTAAATATGTCATTTTATTCTTCATTGTAAAGGCAAGTGCGAATTCAGCCAATATAAATATTATTTTTCATGCAACTGAGTATTTATACCCTTCAATGTCCTGTGCGTCTAAATAATATATTATTACAGAAATTATTGTGGATGTGATGAAATGCCAATTTTTTGACATAGTATTTCATTTTATTAAATAAAACATTTTTCGTTTTCAATACCGCGTATATATACTACACATAGTGAAGGGTAAAGTGGCCTACGTATACTTGATTGTGATGAAAAACAACTGTTATTGTCATGTATGGAATAAACAATTTTATTTATTAAATAATTAAATGTTTTAGACAAGTAAGCGCTTATATCAATTTGCAATTCTAATTTTATTTTATTTCTATATTGTTACATTCAAGAAATATTATACTGCCATATCCATAACATATTCATTACATTTGTCTAAGAAAAAGTGTTTTTTATTTAAGTTACAAAATGATTGCATTTTTAAGCATATTCCTTGGATTGATAAAAAATAAAGTTTTTTCTAAAAATTTCTTCAAATTTTGTTTACCAATTCACGCTTGGGGCTATTATTATAAGGGACATGTATTTCATTTATCAGTAACATTCTTTCTATTTACTTAAGAAACACATAGCAGAATCGAAAAAAACAACAAATTTAACTACTCCTGCGAATGTTATATGTTAATTATATTTAAAACTGTAGAAGATGAATATTTAGTAATTTTTTGTTGCATAACCATGATTACTCCATATGAAAAACGTTGATCGATCGAGAGTAAAGCCTTTGCATATTGGAAATTTGTGAACCTCCTAATAACATGGAACTTTCGATAACATGACATGCCGATATACTATTATCCTCATCCTTAGTACCAATTAGCTGTCCCAAAGAACTTCGTGCTGTCTTACAGTCGATGAATGTAATGTTTTGCTATTCTTAATTTTTACTCAATATTCCATAGGAATACTTCACTTTTCCGGGATAAAAAGTAGGGTACTTTTATGATAATTATGTTACTTAAAATAAGTGAACTACTTGCCAAGTTTTATGAAAATCCGTTCCATAGTTTTTTTGATGATTGATGTTTAAAGAGACAGACAGTGTATAAACAAATTTTTACTTCTAGATTCTTCAATACAAAAATGTATTTCAGTAAACATTTTCAAAAATAATTATATCTATAGGTAAGATGTTTTTCTTATAAAATTATAAATATTTAAATTTTTGAGTACTGTTGGCGTCGCGCAATCAAGCTAGAGAAAATACCTCGTTAAAGTAACCTATTGCATTAAAATGGAACAGTGGAGATCGTGTTTAATGCCAAAAATTTATATTCCAAAACAATAAAGCTCTTTTACAGAAATTGTTTCTATTAAGTGTATCTACTATTACGTTTTCTTGTTGTCTACTTGCTCGATGATTAGAAAAGAATCTATTTGTGCGCGTTATTACTATGTTTTTTGATTGCCAGTTTTGTCGTCGACAATATGTTTGGATTTGTTTTTATCGATTATGGGCAAATACTTGGCCTCGATTGAACCTGATGTTAAGTGACAATGACGCCATAGATTGTGAGGCGTGTTCGCTCAGAATATATCTGCATCTCACATGTGTGACTGCTGTTATGGTGGCAGACTGATATTAGACGGGTTTAAAACCCTACCCACCATCCAAATTCCACCACTCCGGTGGCCTGGTAATCGAAATCGAGACGTCCACGTTACAAAGCAAGCGGGTAAAGTACTGCGCTACGGAGGATATCAAGTTTACTACAAGTTTCCATAGTTAGAATAAAGCGTTATCATTTCGGGACTATGCATGAAAAAAAATTATTCAATGACAGATCTCTGAAAGATCAGTCTAAATTTAATTTAAATACAGATTGATGTTTGCCCATACATTAATTTTCTTAAAGGGTATTATTAGTTTACGATCTGTGATTGTAAATGATATGTATGACATAGTTAAAGTATTAATCATTGACGAATCCTAAATCATTTTAAGTTGTTAAATCTATTTATTCCTTTAAAAGTATTAAGAAATATTCTAATTACAAGAACTAATTAACCATAATTATTTAATGCTTTCAATAGTGTTAAATAATTATTAATCTTATAACAAAGGACACAAACTATTCCAACAAAATTAATCATTGTTACTTTTTATTATCACAACAATGTTAATGTTTGGTCCGTTCTTTCTTAACTTTGGCATTTATTATAGCTGAAGTAAAACTTATATGATATATTGGATTAAAGAAGGGAATAGAAAATTAGTTTTTGATGAGTTTCTTATCGGTCTCATCACGTGTCCGATGTGAATCATCAATCATTATAGACATAATTTGATATAACTGTGATCTGATTTATTGAATAAATTACTTTGAATATTTAGAAACTGTAACAATAATTTTCCCTATTTAATTCTATTTTTTTAAATAGTATTAAATTAATTAAGGTATAATATTTTACAAGTAAATAATAAATTGCATTTTAGTAGAAAAATCTTACAATGTGTTTTCGGAAATAATTTACACTTAATATATTTAATATGTAGAAAATATATTAACAAATTTTTGTTTTTATACGTATATCAAAAAGGCTTTAAGTATTATTATATTATGTCAACTTGTACGAACGTAATAAATAATATAAATGCAAATTAAATAAATCAGATTTTTTCAACATTCATTTATTATTTAACAGTATCATAGCGACGGTAGTAAAAAGAAAAACTTGAAAGCGAAGTGTAATATATAGTAAGCGTGAATATTATGCGTTATTGCCTTTAACAATATTTAAACCAGTTATTTAGTAATGTGTGCAATACGAAAATGATAAAGAATACTAAAAGTGAGGCGGGTAATGGTTGACTTTTTTTGTAAACAACTGGCACACAGTAGACATTAATTTTACATGGTGTAAGGTGGCATTAAGGCCCATAATGGTGAAGCGTGCTCATCTGCATTAAACTAGCTCAAATAGACTGCCGGAACTCAACTATGGTGTTGAGTTACATAGAAACTGTGAGAGTAGTAATTAGTTATATCGGTCTGAAAAAGTTATTGTCATCTGAACTTCACCACTTATGTACATTATTCTGGAAAAAGGAATCCTTGCTTTACAATGTAAGTTCTTAGTTACACAACTGCACCGTGGAAGCTATTAAACAGTACTTAATTGCATGCTTGACGTAGTTTTACCAGTGGTCCGCCTATATATTTACAGTATATAGGTCGTCTATAGATTACATTTAATGATTAAAAAACGCTATGCTGTAGTGTTACAATTAGACGTCTGTACAATTTTAGCGAAATTTCGAAATTTCTGTTCATTAGTTTTATGGGCTTTCATTTCATAAAAAAACAAATGAGAAAAAAATAGTTTCTTGTTTACGAAGAATAAGAAACGTATTAAGTGCAAATTATTCGTTATAACGCATGTTAAATGTTTAGATTCTTCGTCCTATTCAGTGTCGAATTTGTAGAGATGCCGGTGGGAGGTTGCGGAGAATTAGAGAAGGGGGAGGTGTTACAAATGGGGAGGGAGGCTCTCTTAGCGTCCAACATCACAGTTGCGCCTCCGGATGGACCCCTTTATGAATATAACGATGTACAAGTAATTTACATTCATGAAAATTGTGATGAGCTCAGGGAGGATTTCTAAATACTTCCACATATTTTAAGACATTATCGAATCAAAAAATTTGTAGATTAAAAGTGGATTCATATAGCATAATGTTAATAAAACCCAATTCTACATTATTGCAAAATTGGCATTATTCTAATTATATGTAAATATTCGATTCAGATATGTTGTAGCAGCCTTAACAAATATTTATAGAAGAAGTAAGTTTTAATAAAAACATCATTACTACATATTACTTTTATCAATTACCGTCTAAGAGATTACTTAACATGCCTGTGTTTCATAAACCTAATACCACAAGTTTTAAGTTTCAAGTGGAATCCCCAGAAACGCTCATCATGCTAGAATCGTTTAGAACTACAGGACACTTGAGCCAAGTGAGATCAATGGACGGTAAACTTATCGTGGTTCTCATGTTCAATGGAATGCTGCAATGACGGCACAGATGGAGCTTTTTTTAAAAATAGCTTCACGTAAAACTAGAATCGTTTCGTTTTCCTAGATGACAGAGGTCTAATATTTATTTTTTGCAAACTCTATTGGCAAGAGACGAACATTGCAATGATTTGAACATTAATAATGCAAAGTGATATCTTCGCGTAGAATTAATGCATAGTTCTTCACATTGTACAGTAAAGGCAATAAATATAGATTTTTGATTTTAGATGAACGTTATGTAAAGAAATAAAAGCGGTCTTCACAATGTTTTCCTTGCTACGCTGAAGCAGGAAATGGCTAACCCCTGCATCAATTAGTTTCCACGACGCATTCAATAGGGAAAAATCGTCGCTATCTATGGGGCATGTTACCTAGTAATCAATTGATCAATTGTGCACATACAATGCGGTTGTATAATAATTATATTAAGAAGGGGAACTGTATTACTATTATATATATTGTTCTAATGTTTAGTAATGCAGTAGCCTTACAATTGCAAGTAAAAAAATGTGTGTCTACAGAAACAAAATTCATATAAAATAAAATAACTTTCAAATATGTAAATACGAATTATAATTTAGATTATTATAATATACTTATCGTTTTCGATGAAAATGTTTCCTGGCTTCAGCAATAACTTAATGTGTAATAAAATTTATGTACAATCATAAAAATTAACATTTTAATATGTAAACTTCCGCTTAAAAAAGGGGTCACCGTAGTAAATAATCTTTTAATGGTTTTTATAATCTAATTGTTTAATTAATTATGTGAATAGCTGCTTACGAATTTGTTGTATTAGTTTGAAGCACCAAAACTTTTAATTAAATATAACTATAAACTTATTGAACTAAACGAGTGGACACTGTCTGTCGTTCAATTCATCAAGATTAAATGAAAAAATACTTAGTCGACAGACAATAGCTTTTCTGAACAAAGCGACTATATAAAATAAGTCAATTAATAGCATAAGTCGCTGTATAACTTTAAGCTAATAGCTTAGATAATAACTGTCGTTGAATAAAAGAATGTCGAAGGTTGTTGACGGTGTTGAATAATGTGTTACATTACATAATAATGGACTCATTTAAAACATGCCTCATAAGAATGGTATACACTGCTGGTCAAAAGTTTGAGACCACTTTGTACACAGGTTATAATTTGCAAAATATTTTAAATCTGCGTAACAATATGAACACCTGTGTAATCTACTAATCATTTTGAATGTCTAAATACCATTTCTCTTATCTTTTACACAAAGACTATGCCATAAATGGGCATGGTTTATTTACCACAGATGAGTGCCGCGTAAGGACTAGGTGTTGCAATTGTCATTATATTATATAGCGGCTCCCTTGTACTTGTTTGGTTATTGTTTTGCGTTGATAAATA
>DWQX01001710.1:0-25918 GCA_018245475.1 Pharmacophagus antenor | reverse complement strand
ATCTACCAGTCAGTGTTTTAAATAGTTTTATTATCAAAAAGTTTTTTGCTTTGAATATACTTTTGAACTACAATTGTGGTTGTGTGTATTGTAGCATATATGTTCTGTCTGGTATTTAATGTGTTAATTTAATGGCTATAAAACTGTAATCTGGTATATGTCATCCATAGAATATTTGTGTGTCAATAAAAAAAATGGTAACTGTATCCAATTAAATATTTTTATTGTCTATGCTCTGTTTTTACATACATTCCAACACCTTTTCAATCATTACTGACTAGACTAACATACTTTAAACCGCCATAAAGTAATGATCGTAGTAATATAGTTAGTGAAATTACTAGGCTAATGGGACGCAAGGTATCATGTCTGATTGTGACCGAAGTTTGATATCTAGTTTAAATTTTTGTTTCGTTCAAAATCTAGTGGAAACTGTACATTCTTATGAAATAAGAAATCTTCTTATTTATTATAATTTATTAAATTAAACGCGATTACTGGAGTCTATTTCGTAAATATTTACAAAAGTAATTGATTGCCATCATTCTATTTCCAATATTCTAAATATTATCAGCAAATATTTGTATCGATTTTATCGCAATATTGTACAGAATTCCATCAAGCTAATGGTCAAATATTTGTCGGTCTTCATCCCTCACTAGAAGCGAATGCATTCACAAATAGAGCTCTCATTACGTTAGCGCGTAAACGCATTCACAGTAGCTTTTAACACAACGTTGTAAGGTTGCAAACTGTTTAATGATAAACTTGTGAGTCACTGAAGCACTGTACGTAGGGTTGTGCAACCCGGTTTCTGTTAGGGTCGAGTTCAACTCTTTGATCGATATCTTTACCCTAAATATTATAATCAGACACGGAAAGCCTTTTGTAAAATAGGTCGCGGCTGATCAAATGACAACATAGAATAGATAAAATAATATTGAAAGACATTGAGAAATGTGTGTAAAAATCGAATTGATTTTGTGTTCATTTTTATTGAAATTAAAGCAAGAATTTAGTACATCATAGAATATATGATACAGTTTGTTATGTTGCTACAATATTTTCGATATCTTAGAATTATATGCATACATATAATTTCCACACCCCCTCTAACGATTTAAAGGTCGACAGATGATAGAAATAAGAACATTAACGTTTATATTAAAAAAAAAATACATTTATTTTAGTGGTAAATCCGGGACATAAAACAATTGCTGGTTTTTCAAAATTCAATCCATATTCAATAAAACAATGCAAAAGTCTATAATATTACAAAGACATTGGGAAGAATACGTTGAGACCGAGATCCATTATCCTCTTCTGCATTGATGGAATTTTCCAGAACATCCCTTCTGGATCTATTCCAAAATGAAATTGAGTCCGTCATTATCCCATGCTCTTTACAGATATTTTTCTTATTTACTGAAAGTAAAACGACCTAGCCCCTCTAACTTAATGTGCCTGTGGGCAAATTTAAAAATGGGAATAAAATCATTTAAATAATTAGAAGGAAAAAAAGAATTAAATACAGATAAAAAAAATATATATATTAACAAATTCACGTATGAAATCCAAATAAGGAATAAGATGTTTCCAAAATTATTTCATTTGCATTTCATTTTTATATTATTCATTTTTTGCTCAAATTCTTCCAGCATAGTATTTAATTTGTTCTAATTAATATAATGCGAAATATAATATCTTCATCACCAACAAATAATCAATGAACTATATTTTACAGTTCAATGCATTGTATATGTACCCTTAAAACCTTAGCGAACAATTATGGGGATTAAAATACAATTAGCGAAAGGATCTCAATATGCCTTAAGTTCATACCCACCTTTCGACAATCGGCAAAAACCTTTTTCGGCGAATAAACAGTTTTTAAATATACACGTTTCTATATTGTGATAACGAGCCTTATGTAAAACGTAAAACGGGTTCCGTAATATCTCCCTGCACAGTTAGTAATAAACGTAATTTAACCAAGAAGCCGTTTAGGAGAAACTCGAGCTGGGTGTGCATTATCTAGCTTCGTAAAATGGAATGGTTTTACATTAAACAGCAAAAATGTTGCTTCCACGATGCGTTTCCTTTTTTTTTTAATTAAACTTTTTTTTGTGTAATGACTTAATTCGTGTTACAGCCAGTACAACATGATTCTACCTCATTATGAGTTCTTATTGCATATAAACTATTTTGTACAGACTTTAATAATGTATGACGACATAGAAGTAGAACGTTTACCTAGTGTAATAGAGTAAGCACTGATCGACATAAAGCTGCAATACTTAACACGTTCCTGCCATGTGGGGCGTATATGCCCCACGCTAAAATTACCTAAGTTTTGACCATGTGTTATCTAAAATAATAACTTTAAACTTAAAATAAATACAAACGGATTTAATCCAAAACAAAATTTAATTATATTGTTAATTGCCGAATACAGGATTTCAAATTGTATTCTGTATGCGCCTCATTAGACCGCACAGGAAAATATTCAAAAAACGCTCTGGCAGGGAACGTGTTAAGATTGCAAGCACTGTTTTGCACTCGTTATTTTAAGGCATGAAAGGGTGTGACAATTTTGCAACAAAATGTGTGTATTTTTTTCTTAATTACTACCATAATAATCAGATCACAGTATTAGAGATTAAAAGAATTTTGTGTGTGCGAAATTTTATATTTCCTTCATTCCAGCCGAAATGTTTCGTCATAAAAAAAATGCCATTGTAGCGGAGTCCCTAAAGTAAATCACAACTTCCATGTCGGGGCATAAAGTCGTGAGTTAGTGCCGCCGTGTATTCTCATAGCAAAACCTAGCCTTGGCGTAGAGTGTCCTCGGGCCGTATTTTGGACCAATTCCAAGATGCGTCACGGCCGTACATCACAACTTATAGTTATGTACCAACACTGGACGAGGCGTCGCTCCGCAATAACACCGAAAATGTCTAACTTCTTTTACGTAAAATACATATTTACCCATTTCTATATCCAATTTTGGTCATACGTTATATTTGCATCATCTATATTACATCTTTACGCTTTAATTTTTTTTTATCATTACGCTTACGAGTTTGTCACACATTGTTTTAGACAAATTTGATAATTGAAAATCCTAGAAATATTGTTAATTTTGAAAAATAATTAAAAATACAACCTAACGATCAACTTACCTGTCACCTAGGTCAGCTAGTAGAAAATTTTGAGTTAAGCTTGTCCGTATTAAATACTAGGGTTTGTTTTTATAAGTTTATATTTCATGTTTTCTGTAAGCAAAAAATAAATAAAAAATACAAAGAAATATTATGCACTATTTTCATTTCTTTTCTTAAATTTTTTTAGCCATTATAAACAAGCCACTTTTATAACGTTTCTGAAATGAACCAAATGGATTGGAGACAAAAGGAGAAGAAATATAGAATTTACATACACATAATCTTATTACCACAGCTTAAAAAGATTCAGAGCACGCCTGCAGAAAAAAGTCTGTAAGCGAAATAATTTCATTTGTTATAATTATCATTGTAAATAACATCCTACATATATTTACCTGGCTTAGTCGTAACAGTTTGTGAGTAAATCATGCCGACACCAATGTCCACAGACTTTGAAATCACATTCTCCTTTCGCGCTTTGTTCGGTGCTTGCCTAAAATTACGTTGTTCACATGAATTATTCTCAATTAACGTAAATACGTAAGGTAAGCGACTTAAAGCGTTTGTACATTATAATAAACGGCTTCTTGTGTGAATTTTAATGTAATTTTATGTCAAACGTATTAACTGTACGGGACTGTATGCCAGAATATTTTCATACTTTTACAAGTTCTTTCAATAGATGTATACTAATATTTATTTAATAATATCTTGTCGCAAAAAAAATATTAAAAAGTTTGAACAAAAATTATTAACGTTTCCTTTATTCCCAGCTTCTTCGGTTAATTATTAAATTAACTCTTACTAACTAAAGAATTATCAAAAACAGAGCAAAGGAGTGGTAGAATCCTTTTATGCAATATAGAAAATTTTTTTTTCAATCCTACAGAGACCATTCTTAGTGTGAATGCAAAACTTAATGTGGCGCCGTTTACCGCTCGCACGGAATATAAAAATACAACGGACTTTTTCATTAAAACACAAAACTATTTTAAATAAAATGAGCATAGTAGGACAGTGTATTGTTTAAATGGAAATGAAATTGTTGAATAAACAATTTTTTCTACTTTTTATCCGTATTATAAAGTTTCAGGAGAGACTTCTATTACCAAATAGTAAGTATGATCTTAATTTAATAATAAAATTTAAATTATCAATTTCATTTAATGCAATTACTACTTTGAATCGTATTTTATGAAATTCCCTTTCGTGAGAACTAGTTTTTCTTTACAAAAGTTAAAAAACAAAAATCTATCAAACGAAGGGAAAACCTAAAACAAAATATGAGTTAAGTTGCTATTAAAATAGCCTTCTCTGAGCTTTTATAAGATATGAAATAGTTATTCTTGTATATACGTAAGTTTTTTATTATAATTGTAATATTTATTGATTAACATCAGGTTTCAATTGGTTGTCTATCAATGTTATAAGATGAAAAAAGCATTAAATTATTAAATACATGATAGCTTTTTAAAATTACTACATTATTTATATATAAATACATTTAGAGCTATTTGCCTATTGTTTACAGATATAAAATTATAAGGAAATTGCTTAGAGTAAAAGAATAAACTTCTGTATACGTAATTATTTATTTCATACAATTCTTCACGTCTTCAATCGTCTAACGCCATCTTACTACTTTTATCCTTCTGACATTCATGAAATATCTGATCATCGATATTCACTTCCACTCTTACTTCCTATACTTCTTTATACATTCATCCGTTTCACTTATTTCCACGTTCATTATTCTACATTATCCCTGTAATTTTATTAATTAACAGCAACCATAATCAAACGAAACATCGAAATAAATTCGCGAATTTTACTGTGTGATTAATGGGCATATATTTTATTTACATTACCTGTATAAGCTAAAACTGATATAAAATATAGTATATAATAATAGATTAGCGCTTATTATCTGTGATGTTTTCATTAGATCGGCTCACAACTTCAAAGTTCTCCTGATCCTTAAGGCGGTCCCCAATCGCATCACGCGTGAAGGATAAAAATAAACAAGTCGACTGTGGCATATTAAAAGCACTATGTAAATATCGATCCATAGTAGATGTTACTACACGTCCTGTATAGGGTTACCACGCTTAATCTTACGGGAGATAAGCATCGATGAGAATATTCTTAAAATTTATTATTTTAACACCGACATCATTCGTTGATTCCATTCTTAGTTTTATAATGAATAATTTTAATTTCACGGTATTTTTTATAAGATTCATAAATTTAGAATATGTTGGTTATAGTATTTAACTACATATGGTGCCCATGACATTTCTAAAACCTATGTCTATATATCAGCCAGTTCAATCTCTAATACTAGGTGATAAACTTAGTTTTAAAATCATTCAGTGGAACTAACACATTATCAAGTAAGGTTTTTCTTTATTACCTATAAGCCTAACGGTTGCTAAAGCTGCCTTACACCCTTGCTCAATGAAATTAAAAAATCAGAGCTTTATCGTTGGATAGTACCTGTAATTATATTTATTGGAAATAAAGTTATTTATTTAAATTGTAGTGACATATTGAGTAAAGCTTTTAACTAATGGTACAGTATATCCGTATGATCAACTGCTTCAAAATTCTTACTGTTTTCCGTTGGAGTTACGAAAGGGAATTTATCCTCTCTTATTCCTAAAAGTGGTGACCGTAGTCCTGTAGGATATCGTCGCCTGTGTTAGTCCGTTTCCGCGCGGCGAACGCGTACGTCGTTTCCCGTGTTAGAAGTTTAAAATATCACCGCGTTCTAAATTGCCTTTGTTGAGTTTATGCACTTTTCGTAACGAACAGGTTTTGAATTAAAATTCTTTATTGTGGAAATGTTTCAGTGTTTTTATAGTATTCGATATTTGTATATCATAAGATAGCTGAAGAATAATTAGTTATACATCTTAACTTCTCTATTTTTGTTCTTTAAAAAATTTTTTGTTATCATGTTAATATAATTTTAAAGCCCAAGGCTAAGTATTTACTATTTACTAGAGATCTCTTAAAAAAGTGCGTAATTTAAGTCGTGATTTTTTTTTAATAAACTTTGCTTATGGAAACCATGGAAACGTGGAAAGTATTAACTAGTTATAGGGTTGGTTACCTTTAAGATAATGCAACTAATTTAGACACTTTTCGAGTTGAACTTTTCAAAATTTTTTTCTATGACGTATTTAGTGTAGTAATTTTTTCTGTCATATTGTAACGTTGATAGCAATAAATTATTACCAAATACGTAATTAACACTAGTACCTATATTACCTATATATAAGTTTTCGTTTTTTTTTTATTTTAGATACCAATTGAATATCTCTATTATGTACTTATTTTAATTATAATTTGCTTTCTATGTTAAATCTGACACTAACTATTTTTATTATTATTTTATCACCAGAATTATATTTAAAAGAAAAAATTACTGCATATTTATATATGAAAAACATACTTTTTTCATTCTACTATTTCTTTTATTAATGTATAAAATTGTTAATGAAATAACTAATATGATATCGTATGTAAGACGTAAAGACCTACTTAAGATCAAAAATATTAAATATTACAAATAATATAGAATTTGAAAATTTTGAAGCTATTGTATATTTATGTATGAGTATGTAGGAAAAACCAAAAATATGTTTCAGACTCAATAACAATATTTTATACTTTAATATTTTATAAAATATTAATTACCAGACATTCTGTTAACAAAGAACCTTATATTCTATAAATTGTTCAACGATACCAAAATAAAATAACTTATTAAAAACGTTCGTTAAATACTATATTTAACTAAGTTTATGATATACTAAAAACATTTTATTAATGATTTATAATATATGCGAAATTTTTTTTTTCCAAACTATTATTTCATAAAATAAAATGAATATCGTGTGACATTATAATTACAATTATGTACTGTACGGACAACTGGTGCTACCAGTCGAAATAACCATATTGCCTAAAAACAAAAGAAACATTTTTTTTGTCCTATAATTAGTTATAGTTCCTGTTACGGACAGAGTACGCATAAATTTAGCTTATGTACGGTAAATACCACGTAACGCTTTTCCATTCTTAAGCAGAAATGCGAGCTTCAGTAGCGTTAATTTATTATCTGTGGGTCAAGCGGTGCGGCGGTGCGGTCGCCATCTTGGGTTGGAGTTAATTAGAATTCGAGACGAAGTGATGCAGAAGATTGTACACAACAGTTGCTAAATATCTTTAGCTATATTAGCGTAAATTATATAATTACATAAGAATAAACTAATGGTTTATCTAGATGATTTAGATTTTTTCGCAGATGTTAGTAAAAAAGAGGAAATACAAATACTAGTCGGTACTTCGTGTAGAACTACTATATAATACAATCTTATCATCGGTATTTAATGAAATTTTAGGAAATTAATAAATCAAGATTCAGTTATAAATATAACCAAATGAAAAAAAAAAACAAATCTGTCAATATTTTCTCTGTTTTTAAAAGTACTGGAACAGCGATGCATACAAATAATAAGAAAAATAAATAATCTCTTTTGAACTAAATTATGTTTAGTAACAATCCCTATATATTTCAAAAGACAGCGTGAGTAAACACTCAACGTGACACTGAAAATGTATTCATTGAAATATGGAAGAAACTTATAATCATTTTTGCAAAAATGTCGATGTATTTCTGCAATGAGAATGGACCTCTCTCGAGATTGGCCCACATACGATATTGAAGGACTCCCCATCGAACCTTTTAGGTCAACAAGTTGGCCCCTTGACAGCTTGAAAGGCATCTGATTAAAAGGCTCATAGGGAGTGCGGAAGGGTGAAACCGCAGGACATTGCAAAAGCTCTACAAAAACTATCGACCTAGTAGCTTAGTTACTTTCATTTATACCCTATTATACTACATACCTATACGTGGATGTCCACGCAAAAAGGGGTTCAATTCTCGCCAAATAGTTTCTGTGATTTAAGCAGTTTTATAGTTAACTAAAACATTACTATTCGTCACTTTAATTTATTATTAATTAATTTTCAATTATCCGAAAGCTTAACTAATTATAATTAATTAGCCATGAACGATGTGTTTAGGTACCAGAAATAAGAGATTAAAATTTAGATTTTTTTTATTTCCGACCTATCTATTATCTCGATACCCCACAACTGGACCCTTTTTGCATTAACGTCCTCATTGATCCGAGACGGTTTTGTGTGGCCATTATTTTTTCGTATTGTTGAGTAAATTACATAACATTTTGTCTATTAATCAATTTCACCATTTACGAGTTCATCTCGGGTGGTACAACGTTTCGGTACCGAAACATTTTATAACCGTAGGAGGTTGCCTAAAACATTTTATTTTCTTCTTTACTAAACAGAACCCTAATTCCTATGGCCTTATTATTTATTAATAAAAAGTGCATTCATTTTTATTTTTCGATAATACGAAAATTGTTTATATAATTTATTAGTATAATATTGTAAAATAATTTTGATACTGCAACAAAAGCTGCACTTAATGACTTTTACGTTACAGGTTATTTTTCTATGTTTAACCTTGATTTATTATACGATTTATTATTTAAAATTGATTACAAATCTAAATGTCAAAACTGCACGGCAGGCTATAATTAGTTATTGTCGCGTCATATCGGATTATGAATATTTACTTTCGCTTTTTATAATGTAACAAAAACATTATAAATCTTAAAATAACATTTTTGATGGTTTCTCTATATGTATTAATTGTATAGAATTAACAATATCGTAGTGAAGATTGAAATTTTTAGTCATTTAAAAAAAACCGAAATTTGTGGAAAGAATAAATGAATTGTCGGCAATAAATGGAGGGAGAGAGACATTACGGAGTTTTAAACATAAAATTTCGGTCAAAGTTAATTACTTTCTTCGGTTAATTTGAAGAACACGAAAACCCTTTCAAATCTTGTAGGTATGGTTATTGTCATAAACATTATCTTGCGCCGCTAAAATACAGGTCGCTGTCAAAACAGCACTTCGCTTAGTGAAAAAATATACATATTTTGGAGAGATACATTTTTCACTGTATTGTCGTATTGCACAAATTGTAAATTAAAAACCGGCATAAAAATTTTTTAGGTTTTCTTTATACATAGATATTAAAATTTAGACAATAGATAAAGCCTAAAATGTACATAAAATGCAATACTGCTCTTTGTTCCACCTATTTTATTTTACACACACATAAACAATATATATGGGGATTACTTTTCATATATATATAAACTACACAATTATGAATCTCAATATAATTTATGATAAATATAATCTCATAATCCGAAAAGCGTTTATCTTGAACTAGCTATAAATATATACCAATTTAAAATAAAAATCAAGTCCTCACATTTTTTGACACAGTTTAAAACATCTAAAAAAGATGTCATGTTTTCAATAATAAATCCATCGCGCATATGATATCATTATACCTTAGCTATCTTCCTATGTTACGAAAACTTATCATCGAGTTGTAAAAACTAATATGACATGATTAAATAAAACATAAGCATTGCGGTTTTTTTTATGTTTTTTATTGTGATGAAATAAAATAATAGTAATAGTGAACATTAACGTTATTAAAAATAACATCAAAATGAATAACGCAACGTTTAAAAACAAGAAACGTCGACTTGTAGAGTCGTTACCATTGTTCAAAGAAACCATGAAAGGGATTCCAACAACGAAATAGTAACTGGAGACCATATAAGTAACACTCCTAATGAAAAAAACCTTCTCATGTGTAACACAAGAGACACTTCTAGTCGCAATTCGAGTTAAAGACTACTTTGATCTATTTTAAGTGGCAAATGGCTCTCTTCACTTGTAAACATTTGGATCGATCGCATTAGCTCGGAAGTTAACAAACACGGGATAAATAAAACCTACAAAATTTAAAAATGGAATCTGTTGTTCTGACTATACCTTTTGTTTATTAACACGCTCAATTGTGACCCAACTTTGTACATCTGCATCGAGCAAAAAGTTTAAATCTGTCGGCTTTATAATATATTTAATTGGCTTATCTATAAGCACTTAAATCCGTATTAGTGTTTTCTTTAATATTAATTATTAAATACGGCATAAAATTAAATGCTAAATGAATAGTTGTTTTTGCTTTTTTCTTTATTTCAAATGCAATGGATTCTGACGAAAGTGTTTAATAACTAGAAATGATTCTAATATAGTTTACTGCTTAAAGGTTTTTATTACTCATTCATTTAAAACGGATTTTTAACAACTAACAAACTAATATAAATTTAAATTTTACTTAACCAACACAAAAATATGATTAAAAGATGCTTATCGCGTTCGTCTGCATGTCTGTCCGTAACAACATAGGTACAAAACAACGGAATCGATGTAATCGATTCGATAAAACGTTAAATCTATCTGTTCGGTGGATTTATAAATTATCATATATAGTTTGGTTATAAAATTATAATTCGTAACTATTTTTTTAACTAACCAAAACTTTAGTAAGCTTAAAAAGGATGTCCATTTAAATAAATGCACCGCGGCTATGAGCATATGAGTGCGAGCTTTGAATTATAAATAACGACGGTGAGTATAGAGCTATCTATTATTTACAACTTCCGTCCGATGCGTTCAGAAATTAACAGCTCGTTGCCGCTAAAATAAATAAGGAAGTTTCTAACTCGTCAATTCATTGCCTCTTGCCGCTAACAGTTTAATTAGACGGAGCTAGGTAATGAACTGTGTCCTCTATTTACTGCACTGCTCTTTTTTAATAATTTTAATGCATGTAGATTCTTTCTTAATTCACTCACATTTATTTTATGGAACTATGTTATGTTGTTTTTTTTATTTTATATCCGCAATATGTAATCACACTACCACACCATCTTAATATTAAGTAAAAAAAATACCTGCGGCTGTTAACATATAATATTAAAAGTGTAATGCGACATAATACTACAGTACAATGTTGTTCATTAATTACCAAAATAATTCGTTGCTAATATATAAATAAACATTTGATGCCTGTTTTATGGACAAATTAATATAAAAAGTTTACGTAATTGTGATATAATTCACACAACCGTTATTTTATCAGTTATAATGTGTACCGCATGCTATAATCGCATATTAATATTAACTTTTCTGTAAACATTTTCAAGACATGTGACTACATTCGTAATTGAAGTGATCTATTAACTTTCATAAATTTAACCTTCAGTAAAACAAATTTTAATGTTATTACTAACTTTATTTCATCCATAACAATAATGCTATTCAACTTTATATATAGTACTGTTGTTTGTTGGCCCTAGTAAATTAAACTCCGCCTGTATTTTCAACGACCGCATCTCACAGTTATATCAGTCGTCGTCCATGTCCATTGCTTATTTTTCCTCGTGAGCTGCGTAAGTGTTGCCAGATTTAGAAATCTCCCGACATCCGCGGCGTCTCGCCCTCCCAATGTCGTGACTAAGGCAAATTACGGCATTTGTGATTAATGATGCCTATTCCTGAATCATTCACATCGTCGTCTGCATTCCCCCATTTTGTTTTCAATTTGCATTATAGTAATCATTATCATTATTTCCCTTTAACATCAGGCGGGATTTTGTTAAAACTTTAGTTTATAGCATACAAAGAAAATATTTAATATAAGTATAAATCGACAGTTTAATTAGACGTAGTCTTATTTACCATAAAATATCCAAAGTAAATGAAAAACTATTGCAATTATAATAATGTTTAATTATAAAATTCACTCTTGACTTGCGTAAAATATTTCAAGCCAAAATTTATTACTCTATCATTATCTCTTTTTGTTCTCCCGCTGATGTACTGATTCATCTCCACAAACTTTAACTTAATAGATTTTAGCTTATATATTTATAGTAATTTTTTATAAGAATAAATATCTAAAACCTTACATAAAGATTTTTACAGACAACTTACAAACAACGTCGTAGTCAAAAAAAAAATTCACCTAAAAAATATATATGTAGGTTTGGTGCATATATATAATATACAAATCATGAATTATAATTTATATTAATTAAAAAAAAACAACGATAATTATAAATTAAAAACGCAAAGTTTAAACAGAACTTATAAACAGGCTTTATAATCAATCTTTTCTATTTATCCGCTTGAAGAGTTTCTTTTTTTACTTTATGAAACCTATTTAGAGATACACATTTGCATTCACAAAACCCCTCAAAGTACATTACGAACAAAAAATATCATCCATAAGAACTTCCTTCTTGTTTCTGGTTAACAATCGATGTATAATTACAGTCATCATTAGGAGATAACAAGAGTTTTAGATAATATGTAACACTTTTAATTGGTGGACACTGATACTGTTAAATGAATATTTAACATATATGAAGATGTTTGTAATGTGTGTTGTCAAAATTGTGTAAACAAGGAATTATAGAGGGAGGGTTTTCAGTCAAATTAGTGATACGTGAAGCCAGCAAAATGCCGATTACGAAACTCTACGCGGACTTTAGTAAGTAGAAACTCATGGTATATACTTTATCGATACAGTCCAAAATTTTCACGGGCTTACTTAACTCTTTTCTCTAAATATGACGTAATATGAAAGGCACGTGGCTCCATCATTTAAATAAATCCATGTTATATAAAACAACAGTTACATAAGCAACTAATTTTGTTTAAAATATTTTTTTATATAATTACATACACGGAAAGTGTACAAATTTGTTATATCTATCTATCGCTAATATTTTTAGTTAAACATATAAGAGTCTATGTAATAACTTTTTTTTTCATAACCGTTTTAAGATGAAGCCGTAAAAACTTAAGTTGTTAAGAGTATAGGAAACCTTTGGGTAATCGTTTTAATTTCAGTTAGCTATTTTGTAATCAACTAAAAATGGAAATGTTGCCATAACCGTCTCGATAGGAACCATAGTAGTGCTTATTTTTTTTACGTCCAGTATTATTACTTGGGTAATGACACTATCAATCGTATATCTCAATGCGATAAAGACAATATGAGTTAGTGCAAACATCCTAACTAGTCCGATTGTAATTTGTACGGGTATCGCTCATTTCGTTGTCTTAAAACCATATATGTTGAAGTATATGACATGGTTTCTTTTACTTAACAGGTTTTGAAAAATACTATAAATCTGTTAAATTAATATATTTGTATATCTTTATCATATATGGAACTTTACTCACAACTTATCAGTGAACTTGTTTTGTGAGATGCTTCAAATAACTTCGTCTACTTTTCCAATCAAGGTTACTCTGTAATATTGAGATAATAATTTAAAAAATCCATCTATTTAAATGCTGCTCGAATATTCATCGAATCAATTTCATTCAAAAATTATACATTGTCTCTGATCTGTCGATGACTATCGTCACTGGTAACTTACGCCTATAATCCTTTGCAAATAGGATTCCAGATTTAATAAGTCATATTCTGGTAATAGCTTATACATAGATTAATCTTTTCATTTATATTGTAAAGAACATTTGAAATTTCTATATGCTTTCGATGTCGTATTTTACTTCTATTTCAAAGTGTATAGTAATTAATATTAAAAAATTACACATTATATTAATATAAAAATTATCACTTATTTTGAGATAAATAGCTATAAATAATTAACTATTCAACTACTTAATAAATGTGCCTTTAAAGATTTTTGATGTTTCACAGACCCAGCTTTTATTTGTTATTTTTTTGCACTTTACACAAAATTATTTCACTTAATGATTAAATAGTAAATAGACTACGTATTGTACCTATTTAATGAAAACAATCCAATATAGCAATATAATATTGACCAACAATATGTAAGACAGTAGAGATATTGCGGTTAGCCGAGGTTTGAAATTTGTCACCGCAATGCACTGATTCGTATCTAAATGTGGCAATACATCTATCGCAAGTGGGTGTAATTCTTGTGGTGAGGACGTTGTTGCAAATATTATTATAGTCTTACAAATTCTATTTTATCGTACCTAACAAAATAATGTTGGGCAATGTAGTTGGAACCTATATTAATTTTATAGATATTACGTTCTAATGTATATTAATCTAACTATATTTGAGGTATGTAATTTAAGAAACATATTGTTAAATAATAATATATTCAAAAGTTTTTATCTCTAATTAAGGTCCGCGCCATGGAGCAGCGGCTCTGCGAGTGGCCAGCAGGTGCTGAAGGTGCACCCAGAGCCATCTCGCGACTAGAAGGGCAAATTGAGGAACAGGTATTACATAAACAATATTTTTTAAATTTTTATAAATGCTGTTTAAGTCCGTTTTAAATTTACTAAACTTATCACAAAATATGTATTACTGTAACATGATTTACGTGTAATAATTACATACCTGTTCTCTGCACATATTTCTCGCTTCAAAGTAACGAATCGAATAGCGTCATAACCGGTTTAACGATATCTAGAGCTACAGTAAAACGTCATCAAGATAACGTCATTGTGACGTATCTGTTTATATTTTTGTTTCGGTACTGTAGATCGAGACATGTTTTTTGGGAAAATGAAAATTAACTTACCTTTTTTTAAATTCGTAACTTTTATAATTTGCACTTAGAATGTAAAGAACGGCAAACAAAATGCAGGTAAAGCTACAACAAAAATTCTTAGTTGTATAAATAATGCTTTATAATTGGTTGTGGGTTTTAACATAAAATATCAAATATTGAGAACATACTAGTAATATAAAATAATGAGGTTTATTCAGTAAAAAATACAATTCCTTCTTTTAAGTTAATGAGTTTTATTATAGTTCCAAACAAAGGAAATCACTCGTCTTAAAAAATATATCTGTAATTTATTTTGCAATTTTTTTTTTAAATAATTTTTACTAAGCATAGGCTTTGCTGTAAATTACGTTAAAGGTGACCTAGTTATTTTCGAAATTAATAGTAAAATATAAGTTATGCTAGATTACTATTACATGCACTATACCAAATTGTTAAAAATTAAGGTGTTTTATTTTTCTTTAGGCATTGATCTTCCCATAATGTTTTATTGTATATTTTGTAAGTAACATTATATTATACATTTTTTACATGATTTATAAACTCAGTTCATCTTAAGGTGTATTTACTACATTTTAATGATGTTTAATAACTAGATGAACTATAACAATTAAAGCTAAGAGTTATGTCAGAATTACAGTGGGAATCTTATTGGTTTAAAAATGTGATATATTTTTGGATAATAATTAGTAACTATTATTTTGAAATTTCTCCATTAACTTAACAGAATTAAAAGAATGTATGAAATTTTCCCTTCCAAAATTTTTGGACTGCCAATGGTATATATATTCAGGATTAAGTATAGATAGCCTCAATTTAGTGTGAAGTTGCTAAATTTTAAATTTCTTGTTTTAGTCCATTTGTCTAATCTCATATGATCATGATATGACGAAATTAATAAGGGATGTAATTGTAAAAACTAAATGTTAAAAAGTAATGAATGTATAATAATAATATTTACTTTATTTACATAAATTCTCTTGTTTTATTGTTTCAAATGTTACATTGTGGAAGTTGATAACTCAATAAAACAAACAATTTCCACTGTGTTTAATAGCAAATATTAGTACTAAAATATAATCTCAATCCATTTCACCATTACAAATGTTTGACAGCTTTAGAACCTATAAAATTTTAGTTGTAATATTTGCAATTAAACACAGCATAAATTAACAAATTGATTTTTTGTTCTATTTTA
This sequence comes from Pharmacophagus antenor, assembly GCA_018245475.1. NCBI lineage: Eukaryota > Metazoa > Arthropoda > Insecta > Lepidoptera > Papilionidae > Pharmacophagus > Pharmacophagus antenor. The sequence goes on along the minus strand of DWQX01001710.1, from coordinate 9,995 downwards.
TAATTTCATTTTTGTTAGTGTGTATAGGTGGCATACCATTTACATTTAAAGTTTCTGTCGATTAATTTTGCTTGTTAGGTAACTTTCTGGTATTATAGCAAACTTTTTCACAGAAGCAGCTGCGACTCCAAGACGCGAAACAGGTGGAGGCGAAGGCCGCCCGTATCAAAGAGTGGGTGACCAATAAATTGCGGGAGTTGGAACAGCAAAATCAGCTATTAAGAGAGCAAAACGACCGATGTAATCAACAGTTAGAGCTTCTGAGGAATCACATAGCTGCCCAGGGGAGCAGAAATTGTGCTGTAAGTAAGGTTTTATAATGATTTCTTAAAGAGACATTTATCTTATTATCTTATTTACATAACTCTCAAATACATGTGGAATTTTGAAAATTGATCATGTTTTTTTTTTAATATTCCTGCAAAATCATATAAAAAATTAATGATTAATGTATGTTGACTGATATTTAATTTTTATAGCCACATGCATAAACTACACATTAAAACATTTTCTTGTCATTTGCAGGCTTTTTATCCATTTTAATCATGCCTAGTCCATATCTGTTATACAAGAAAGAATATATTAAAATAATTTTACATTATGACTGAAGCAAAAAACACTGTTTTTACTTTTTATAATATGTATACTTTCTAAAACATGGTGATGAAGATATTGTTGATTACACATAGTATATTTATGTGTAAATAGAATCTCAGTATTAGGCAATGAGATTGTATAAAACATTAACTCCCCAGTTCCTACCGACTCGTGCAAGTCTTTCCCTTGAAGTGAGGACTGAGGAAGGTTCAAGGACTTCCTCGAGTCTCTTAGCCGCAAACAGACGTCGGTCAGAAAGCCTCGAGGGGCCTCAGGTAGCGGTTGGAAATATTGGTGTCGCCTGTAGGATGCTAAATGTGTTTTGTTGCCAACAAATTTTCATATTTATTTGTTGATGTTTTCACTGCACCCGTTATTGTCTATTTTTGCATAAGCTATGAATGTTTCACTCACTTTTCTTTAATAAAAATTTAACCACACACAATTTTATTACATGTTCTATTTAGTTTCATTCGCTATCATTATTTTTCAGAAGTAGAAGCAAGTCTAGATAAAAATAGGTACTATTGGTAATTGCGTGAAGTAAGAAGTTAACATCATATTTTCCAAGATTGATTCATGTTATTTTACAAAGTACAATTGTAATTGAATGGAATTGGATTAATAATATTACCAAAGCCATTTTATTTTTCATTAGATCGGTAGATATACTATGCTTGGGTGATATATCTTTGAATCAATTTTTGTTGATGAAACATCACGGTTGATTGTTTTGATTGTATGTCAATATAGTTTTTTTTTCTCAGCTCCCACTCAATACTTCGGAACCGCACTACAGCACGCCGGCGCGTCACAGGCGCAACCTGTCGATTGGCGCTACCAATTTGATGCAGAGCACTGGCAGTGTTGCCAACCAAGCCGCTCTCAACGCAATGAACCGGACTATGGACGAAAGGACGACCGCTAGTTTACTCGCAGACGATTTAGCGGTAAATAATATTTTGTTCGTTAATAATAACTTCTATGTATACCACATAAATTTTTTTTTAGGACTGTATATCTTATTATACTTGTAAGGTATAAGCCCCCTACATCTTTTTCCAATCTTTTCATTGATTTCCTTTATGCACTATTTTCCTGCAGTTTTTATCAAGTGTCAAAGTACATTTCCTTGGAACAAAAAGTTTAAAGACTGGCAACTAACAGATTATGAGACAACTTCTACTTTTTCTAACTCAAGTCTTAATTCATAATTGACTAGTGGAGTATTCATTTAATTTAGAACTACGCCAACAGTGCCTTAGTTCTATAAAGAATGTGTCATGTGAATTAGAATAGAACTATAACAACTCCAATTCCATAATGCACAAATGATCAATATAATTTTTTTTTTGTTGTAAAATAATATTTGACACAGGGGCTGCAAATATCCACCATTTAAAGTTAAGAATATGGTCCCATTTTAAGATGGGAATATAGGGTATAAAAGCTTTGCAATTAATTGATTACATTAAAATAAATATTTGTTACAGGCCGCCGTTGAAAATCTAGTGGTATTGCCAACGACCCCAAACACTTCCACAGACGGCGATACCACACACGACTACGCTGAAATTTACACACCAAGCAGAGGTATGTAGATGTGGTTTCGTTTTAGTTCATATATACTTAATTCTGAAAGGTCGCCATTGCACCTGCGCATTCCCAAATGAGGCAAATATCTATGGGCGATCGTAATCACTTTTAATCGAGTGAACCATTCTCGGTGTTTCAACGTTGCTTATAAAAAAAAACTTTTCAGACAGAAAAGTGAATATCCTCTAAGGAACTGTTCTGGTCGAAGATTCAAAATCAAAAGCAAAAAGAAACATAGGAAACTTTGTTACCTACCTTAATCTCAATTTGATATTAGTTTTACTGACATTAATATTATTTAAACAAGTGAATACTGTTTGTCTTAACCTATTTGATACATGCTAGTAAAACAATTTAATTTTATGTGTATCAGGTCTTTGTGATTTTCATAATATTTTTACATTTGTTGTCGTATTAAAACATTACACCAAAAATTATTTTTATGTAATATAAGTTAATATATTTAACCTTTCTAGGCAAGTAGAGTTTGTATGGTTAAACCATCATAAATTTTATACTGCTTTTTTTATTCTTTAACAATGTTAATATATCTGTTGGATACACTTTCTGCATAAAATTAATCAGGAGTATATCCATGCAAATGATGAAAAGACTCATATCGTAAATAAAATCAAATGTTTATAAATAATGCTATATTTATTTTAATTTACATCAATTGATTAGTTTAAATCTTGCAAAGTTACATATTATAGTGTTAATGATAATTAATAACATGAATTATATTAATGTTTAGAATTGATTAGTTCTTTTTCTACATAATTATATGTATTAAAAAATACTATAAGTACAATTGCTAAAAAATTACGAACACCACTAAGTTTCTTATTAGATCTCAGTAGAAAGCGTTTTGTGAACTGTTGTAGATAAGTTTATGAGGATTATAAGTGGTTGTATAAAATAAAACTATTTCAATGAATAACTTTGAGTTTGAATTTGTATTTTTTTTATAGAGAGGACACCCGCGTGGCAGGGCCCCGTCAACGTGGTGGTGCAGGGCAATAGTCGCGGCGGCTCGTCGACCGGCGAGAGCTCCACGTCGGAGAACCCGCGGCCCCCCACGCCGCCATTGCACCGCTTTCCCAGCTGGGAAGCCAAAATATATCAGGTATACGTGTGGCAGTAGTTAAAGACTGTATGCTAGAATTCGAGGCGCGCACCATTCAGCCAGATTCCACCTATCTACCTTAAAATTGTAACTATTAATTATTGTAAGGCAGTTTCTGAAATGGCATACAGTAAAGTTCAAAACTTGATGAATCAATGAATGGCTCTGTTAATTTATAGTCATTTTATCTATTGTGTTTAAAACTTCATTATTTTAAGGTGGCTGATGATGGACTACAACAGTCCGTGGAAGAAGAGCTGAGCCCCCCGCCCTGTCCGAGGCCCATGCACGAGTCCACCAGTTACCAGGACCTATCTGTTCCAGTGTACGCGACCGTTAAAGGGGTATGTACAGAGAGTTCTACGATTGAGGTTATACATAGATATAGTTTTGTTAGTTAGTGACGCAATAATTTACCGCTTGACACTTAATATGGAAGCTTGTCATCCATTGATGGAATGTATATGGTACCAAATGAGTAGTGGAGTCTGGGTGGTATTTTAGAACCCGCATGGCCAGCTACAACTCACAATGTTAATCTCCCACAATAACATTTCTGTATGCATACATGTGAGAGCCAGAATATTCTGAGTTCACAAAAGGAGATTCACCTTTTTTTAATATAGTTAAAAAACTTAAGAAAATACTTTCACTAATGTTTTGATATCGAAGACAGAAAATCTCGTGACGCAAACCATCTGGGATGTTATCACACCATACACGTTAAGCCATGATGTAGGAACTTGTGTCCTATTTTAACTGTGGCTCACTGTGGGAAGTCAAAATAGATTTATACAAAAATCTCTTTCCAGTATCCGTCTTTTAATATTTGGCTAAATACATTTTAATTGACTTATAAAATATTCAATTGTTTGCAGCGTGCCAGTCAAATACGATCGATGCCTTTCACTGGGGATTCATCGGACGACTCGTCTGACGGCGAGGAATCGATGGGCGTGACCGTGCACAATACACCACACCATAACCCATACGGTAACGAATGAACTCTGGAATTAATCTTTACGCTTAACCCTTTCTCCAGCTAACTCATATCTCTCCACAGTGTACGACATAGATAATAGACGGCTAATTTAACTTCTTACTAGATATATTCTTCTCTTATATAAGACGAGTTTTCGGGGACGATACGATTAGAACCCTATAATAAAGAAGCTATGCCGTAAGCTTGGTATGTTCACACAGTATTATATTATACACATTAGTCATAAAACGATATAAGACGGTACGAAAACGGAAGACATTATCTACATAATCACGTTAGTTTAAACGAAATCAAACTAAAACATTATTTTTTTCACACTACTTTTAGGCAATATGAAAATCTATCAGTGATGGTTTACGACAGTCTCCTCCAAATTTTTGTTATGGGGAAAGAAACATTCCAACCAGGCTTTCTAGGCACGACCCAAGGGGGTGGCTGAGCTCTTCCTCGCTTTACGAGAACAAGCGTAAAACCATTTCGTGTTTGCTACTATAATATAAAATGTTCTTCTTAAGTAAATTGAAAAATATAAAGAAAATTTTAAAATCTCTTCAGGTGGGCATTCATCGAATCAGATCCCTATTAACAACGTGAACATGACCAACATCCTGCCGGCCTCCATCCAGCAGTCCAGCCATGGGTTACTGCTGACCAACACCAATGGACAGTGCAGCTCATCGGACACCAGCCTTAGTGCAAGCAGCCCATCCAAAAGTGTAAAGACCAGCTCCAGCCTGAGCCCGGCTAAGAGATCTAGCAGCGGGTCGCCTAGTAAACAGAGTAAAACTAGAGGTTAGTGTTATATGCTATGACATACCTATATACTGTTACGGTAACTTCTTAGGTTTTAATTCATTGCAGTGCTATTTTTAACTTACTCCTATCTTTCGAAATCCCATAACATATATTATGTCAAAGAATATTTTCTGAGTAATTACTTCGATATAATTCTATATTATTTTCTTTATGATGTGATTGTGTTAAAATTAAAGAACATACTTTAAGTTCTTTATTTAAATTTTAAGATGCGATAATAGATAATCAAAACAATATTAATGGGAATATACGTAAGGGTCATCTACTTCCCTCTTATTCAAAATCAAATTGTTCCTATACACAGACACATCGTTCGAATCAGGCATGTCGGATGACTACGCGATCCCGCCGGACGCTGGGTCGTGCGAGGGCGCTTGCCGCACGCCCGCGGGCAGTGGCTCCGTCCCGCAGGGCGCCCTGCCCCCAGGCGCCCCCGTGCCGCTGGGCACTGGCGGTGCGGGCAGCTCTGGTGGCCTGGCGGGGGCCGACTCGCCGCGCAGGCACGATGCGCTGGAGAAGAGCGGACATTTGGCCAAGCTGGGAGGGAAGTTGAAGACTTGGAGAAAGAGATGGTGTGTATAATCGCATTCTCTATCACTCTGTTTGGGATTCTCTCGTATGTTTTTTATGTATAATGTTAGGGAACAGCTTTCTTTATAAGATCATACTTGGGATTCAACATATATGTATATAAAAAAGAACGTTCATATTCTAATGATCACTCATCTGTGTCTATCATTCCATCCATCACCATGAAAATCTGCCTTTGTTTTTAATATTTTTATAAAGGTTTTTCAGATCCCCTATTTTGTAACTTAGTAGATGGAGCTGCAGCATGACAACTGTAACACTGTTCAGCTGAATGCTACGGGTGTAATTTTGGTAACCATTTATTTTGAAACTTCAATTTTCAGGTTCGTTCTTAAAAACGGCACCTTATCCTATTGGAAGTCTCAGTCGGAGGTGAACCGGAAGCCCCAGGGCCAGATCGGTCTCGGCGAGGCGTGCAAGATATCGCGCAACGAAGGCGCCGCCACATTCGAGATTTTCACAGGAAGTCGAACTTACTACCTCACCGCCGATAGCATTGCCACCATGGAAGACTGGATTAGGGTTTTACAAGTAAGTAGTACTGTGCTACAAGAAATGAAATTACGAAACACTGACGATGAAAGAAATAAATAAAAGGAAAATAAAATTTTCAGACGAATCACCTTCAATACGATCTTCAAACAGATAAAAAACAAAATTTAAAAGATCAAAAAAGCTTTAGCTGTTAAGCTTTTACTATGCTATAGACAGAAACAAAAGGCCTTTAAACATAATGTAACCTTAAATATGAGAGGCTTTCTTACTTATATTAATGCAAGTCTTTTTTTTTTAATCACAATAAGACTAGAAACATGAAGTTGTGTATGCCATGTGTACAAATTTAAAGATCGGTATTACGACAAAGAAATGGCTATTTTTATTTTAAAAAGTAATCATTTTTGTATTACAGAATGTGCAAAGAAGAAACGCCACAAAGTTACTGCTTAGTAAAGAGGATAACAAGCCAACTATACAAGGTTGGCTGACGAAGGTAAAGAATGGACACGCTAAGAAGAGTTGGTGCGTGCTCATCGGGAAAATGTTCCTATATTTCAAGTCGCCCGGTGATCAGGTATTATGAACCTTATTTTCTAAGAGAAAGTGGTCATATTGTTTTATAGTTAGAACTTCACCAAAGCGGAAAATTATATGCATAGCTACAATGCGATTGTTAGGTTGTTAATATTACTACATTGAACTCGACGCTTTGAGGCATTAGACGATACAATACATTGTCATAGTCACTTCACTAGCTAAAGCTAGTTATAGTTACTCTAGCAGAATGTTAACACTGCTATTAATAGATAAAGGATATATACATATAGAACATACGTAATAGTTATTTATTTATTTATAAAATGAATTACATCAGTATATGCTGTGACGTCACACCATAGACAATGGTCTTCTTTCTAAATTTTAATTTACAAGCGTTAAATATATTTTTTGCTATTTATAAGACGATGTAAACTATATTATAGAGAATACATTATTATTCACTATTCACATTAATTATTAACCTATACCAATAAAAAAATGTATTAAAAAAAAAACGCATTTCTCTCTTTTTACAGAATCCAACCGGTCAGATCAACATGCGCGACGCCCGCGTGGAAGACGTCGAGCACACCTCAGACTCGGACTCCGAGGAGAAGAACGACGACGCGCGCAGCCACCTCACTGTCGCCATCTACCCGCAGCACCAGGTAACTGCGGTCAGTCACAACTTTGTACCTCTCTCTCTCTCTCTGTTTGTATTGTCCAGTGTGAGATAGCTGTAGTGTTAATCGCCTGGTTTAAAGTTACCTCAACTTTTTATCCTCAACAACTCTGTATTGTCCATTATTAACTGTAGTTTAAGTGAACCGGATTGCCGTATAGCAACTAAGTTATTTGAATTAGATACATCTTGCACGATTTTGTTTTTCATATAGAACGATAGAAGAATGATTTTCATATACTAAGATAGAAATGCATGCCACAATTTTTGCAGAACGAAAGCAGCATGTATAAGGATGGTTAATGGTATACAATAACTGCATCGAATATAACTTGTATATATTTAGTTCTTATAATTTCACATTGTATAAGTAGACTGCACCTTTTTACCTTTTATAATATGATGTTGACTTAGTGGATACATTGATATCAGTGTATCTATCACTATATGACATAGTGCTACTTGCCTCAATTAATGGTAGTTAACTCATTGTATAGGAAATAATAGACTACCTTAGCGATATTAATTTGTGTCCCCAGGGTCCCACCTACTTGCTGTTTGAGAGCAAAGGTGATAAGGACGCATGGCTGTACCAACTGACTGTGGTGAGCGGCGGCGGGCTTAGCCAGGGCACGCACTTCGAACACCTGGTGCACAAGCTCATGGAAACTGATGGAGACCCCAGTCAGTTAACACCTTTATTTATTTTTCATTATCGTGTCTTTAAAACGAACGTAGCTTTTTTATATTTTTCTTAAGACTAACCTAAGTAGAAAAAAAGATTGTAAGCTTTAAAAGCACCAAAATAGATGAAGGCAAGTTTCGAGCTGTAGTATATTAATAAAACAATCGTGGACATTGTAATTAGCGATTTTTTTTTGTTCATATAAGAAACAAACAAGACTTTAACGTCGTATTAAGTGGTTGTGTGGTATACTTTGCTGTAACGATTATGTGCAAGTTAGAATGCTCACATATCACTACTATCACACTCTCGTAGCTCGGAGACACAGTATGGTACGTAAATAAGCGTGAGCTAAAACTTGACTACAATGTCACATGATATTAAGTGACAATGAGGCCGTAATTGGTAAAATATACTCTATTCACAGTACTATGGCTCACATATGACCGTCGGGACACAACGCTGTTACGGAAGTACATTAATTTTGTGGGTCGTAGCTGCCGAGATCTGCTAGAGGAGAGATTTGCCAATATATATATATATCTTTGGGACATGAGGGACATGTTATGGCTGGGACATAAATATATTTGAATTAGGAATTGCAACATTTAAGATGTTTTTATAAAAATTACAGATTGCGTGTTGTGGCGTCATCCGACGTTGTTGTATTCGAAGGAAAACATCTCGTCGCCGCTGACTTCGCTCAACTCCGAAGCGCTGCAGGCTGAGGCATTGAAGCTATTCAAAGTATGTTAAAATTAATGTTGTAATATTGTTTATTTAAGTAGGTGAATAGGGTTACAAATGTTTGATAAATAAAATTATTTATTTTTTTACAAATATGTCGAGCTTTTGTATTAAAAACAAAAAAAACAATTTGATGTCTCCCGAAGCGAGGCAATGGAATATGTATTATTCAAAGATAATTCATATTTCTTTTACTTATTACTTCTAAATACTGGCTATGTGATTAATTTTGTTAATATTTCTCTTTGTATATGAGAAATTATTTTTTGAAAAGTAATTTTAATATTATAATACTCTACATATTTGTCAGAGATATCTATTGTTACGAAATTATTCATCCTGGGTGCTTTTGTGGTAGTGTAAAGAAGAAGCATTGTTTTATTGTCTGCATTTGTACTATTAAGTAAAACTAAGCGTGTTAAAACGTGGGGAAATTTAAAGTGCGCGTAGCGGTTAGCCATCATTTTAAATATTTTTTTTATAATGTTTATTACGTCAGTCTATGCTATGAAATTGAAACTGCAGTGGCGTGTCTGTAGGGCGAGCTCACACTCTTAAATGTACGTGTACGTTATGAATTTTTCCATATATATATATCACATGTAATTTATTAAATTTAATTTATATTGTTACATAAATAGTACATGTCGGATTTTTCGGCTTATATTAAGGTACTATCACCGTAAAACTGTCGTCTTATGTAAAAAATATTGTGTATTAATGCTTTTATGTAAATGAATTTATTGAAGACGTTGTGTCTGCGTGTGTTTGTGTGTGTCAGTGCGTGCAGCTGTTCATGTCGGTGGCGGTGGAGCAGGCGGGCATCGACTACCACGTGGTGCTCGCGCAGAACGCGCTGCAGCAGTGCCTGGAGGTGGGCGAGCTGCAGGCAGAGCTCGCCGCGTGCCTCGCCAAGCAGACCGCGCCGCACACGCACACCAAGCACGGCGTGCAGGTAACACGCGCCGCCGCCGCCGCCGCTCGGCCTAAGCTTAAGAGCGTAAGTTGTTTTGTCTTATTCGCACACGCTACGGGAGGTGCGCTATGTTATTCGCACCGTTTCATCTTGTTCGCAGAAATGTTTAATGCATTTTTTTAATTTTTTATCCCATTT
>DWQX01001709.1:0-25926 GCA_018245475.1 Pharmacophagus antenor | reverse complement strand
ATATTAATTATATTATATTATTCTAATATATTATAAGTGTAAATATATCTATCTTACCAAAATTTCCAAAATATATGCTCCATTGCTATTAAGAGGATCTTCTCTATCCAAGGGATTGAAGGTGTATACAATTCCAGAACTGCTGTCAATATCAAAATGCTCTTCCCCTCCAGATATAATGCTGTACGAAATGTGATTATTGATGCCCTTATCTCCATCAATGGCACGAACTATGATATAAGGTGTGATAATTACATTAACAAAGAATTGTAAAATTATTCTTTACATATTTTTATATAATTTAATAAATAGCAATCAAAACATATTGGTGGCTATTTATTTATTTAAAGCATGCTTCTTAAAAATTTGCTTTAAATGTAATGCAGTAGACATTTTAAAAAACATAAATTCATATTATCTAACAAAACCTATTTGTTCCTACAATACAATACAATGTATATTTTATTATTAAATGAAAAAAATGACACAATGTTAAAATATTTAATTAGACTAATGTGACTGAATGTAATAATTGCATGTTTAATGCATACATAAAACTTTAAATAAACAAATCAAAACCGATAAAAATTTCAATATGTTATGTCTATAACAAATTTATAACATTTTCCTGTTGAAGAGAAAATTAGTATTGGACATATTGAACTCTTAACTCATACTTACCTTGTAAAACAGACGTCCCAATAGGTGCATCCTCACTTATCCTGGTTACAGGATTCGCAACAATAAATTCTGGTGGTTGGTCTTCCACGTCTTGAACTTTTATTAATATAGCGGCTGTTCCAGTATTAATTCTCCCTTGATTGGCACGGTCTACAGCCAATACCCGAAGTTGATAAAGTGACTTCCGTTCATAATCTAAGCGATTTACTAAGCGTATTACGCCCTTTCCATTCACAGTTTGTACTGCGAAGTTTTCCACGTCTCCGTCCAATTCTTGTAAGTGGTATAATACCTATAATACAGAGATAGTGATTTTAGTGATAGTGAAAGAAAAAAGGTAAACAAATATGAAACGTAACAATAGAGCTTATTTTTTTTCTTTTCGCCTATTGCGTAGTCTTTCGACCATACGGCCTGGTCTTGAACTTTTCCTTTAATTATGTATTAAGTTCATTTATGTCAATAGAGCTTGTGGCAGAAATGTTATTGACATTAAAGTTTCATTTTACGGTAAAAATTGTTTTTTTTTTTATTTTTGAGCCCAATGTTTCATTCAAAAGATCAAAATAAAACAAAATTATAAATATATTTACTTGGCCATAAGCTCCTTCGTCTAGATCGGTAGCCTCTACAGTTGCTAAAATACCAGGGGAGGCATCTTCTTTTACTGTTATTGCGGAAGGATAAGATTTAAATACAGGTTCGTTGTCATTAACATCTTCGACTAACAACAAAAAACTTTGTGTTATGAAATTGCCTTCCCCTAAATATCCGTCCGTTAGTGTTAGGACGAAAGAGTATTCATCACGAGTCTGAAAAATATAATTTATTTTTAAAATCAATATGCACCAGGAGTGTTTACATCATTCTTTAGATACGCTTTTTAGCATCACAAATATCGTGACCCATAGTTTCATATATATTTTATACTTTGTAAAGAAAATATTTGTAATTCAGTAGAAATAAAATTTGTGATATTGAGAACTTGATTTTTTAGGCACTAAATAGATTACAAATAGATATCCAAAATTATATTAACATCAAAATCTACATTTTTTCTTATATTGGCGGGCTATTTTCTTAAATATAAAACAAAAAAAATACCGCCCGCCAAGGATTTTTGCAACCTACTTATTTTTATTAAAAAATTATGGAAAAATAATAAAAATGGTTTTTGTTGACAAAAGTAAATATAACTAAAAATTCCTTACCTCTCTATCTAATTCCTTAACTAAATATACATTAGCTTCGTTGGATGAAATGGCTTCTAATCTTAATATATCACTACCAACTTGGTCTTTGATACCGAATTTTAATGTGTCTCCGTCAGGGTCAATGCCTCGGAGTCGGTATATTAATGTTCCTAAAATGTTGTAAATTCATTATAAATATTAAACAAAATTAAAAGTTTAAGGAGATAACCATCTTGCAACACGAATTCTCAGGATTTCAAGGCCAGAGCTTAATTACTTATTAAATTGAACTGCAATTAAATTTTTACTAAAATCCTATAACGAAAAACTGCTGGTTTTTATCTCAAATTTATTAAAGCAAAGATAAAGACGTAAAGGCATCTCTTATAAAGAGATATTTATAGCTAAATTGGTATATTTTAATTGTGGCGCCAAGTTTTTAAAGTTGTTTATTGTTTAATTCTATTTCACATTTGAAATGTATGGTGTCAGAAACTTATTTAATAATATAATGTAAGTAAAACGAAATAGGAAGAAGTACTGCTATCTAGAAAGTATAACAAACAAATTGTGACAGTAAAGTAATTAGATCTTTATGGCTTTAGCTGCAAAGTACATTATAGTTGTTTTCCATCAGGAACGATTAGTCATCAGACTAATCGTTCGTTCACTTCCGTTAAAGCAGGTATCAGGGGAAGTATAAGGCTTCCCCTGTTTATAGTGAGTTGTCTTGGTAACCCCACTCCACCCTAACTAAAGCAATTTCCGAGTAACCATCGTTGAATCTTTACCATAAATGCAATTAAGTGCAAGCGAATACAGTACTTATAATTTTTACACAGAAGCTACTTTTAAATAAAAAGTATTTCTGGAATTACACGTTCAATCAAACTGTCAGCGCCTTATTTGGACATTTCACGTCTTTAATCTTCTAGCATGATTTTTTGGAATAACATTAAATTTTGGAACCGAATAGATTCATAAAGTTTGAAGTTTTAAAAATAGACAATAGACTAAACGCGAACATTCTATTACCATTAAGTAACCGATCGATTGCAGAATACATTGTATTTTAACATGTTTAATATTTTCGTTGGAGCATATGTTCCAAAAAAGAAATACATTTTTGTATTATTTTTAAGGTTACGTTGATAGTTAATAAATTTCACTACCACAACTGTTCACCATACAATATTACGATTTTGTTTAACTTACCTATAGGTGTGTCTGGACCCTCCTTTAATCTTACGACGATTTCTGATCGTCCATCGATTAGAAAACGTGGTGGTTTGTTGGCCGAGCACTTCACAATAATTGCTGTAAGCACAAACGCAATCCACCACTTGGACCATGGAAAGAATGGTTTTAATCTTACTCTGGGCTGTTTTCTGGTGAAATCCGAACACGAGCTCATCATCTTGCAAGTTCACCTGACACATGAGTCCACCTTTTTGTTCATGATAACAAAGCACATTTTCCCGTTGAGCTCCTTCGCACGATTTCACCGTGGGAAGACCGCGTGCTGTACCGGTGAAAGTTTCGTCACCTCGCGTTGACACTTGAACGAGTTAATTTCTTTTACGTGATGTTAACTTCGTATACACCTGTAAAACAGACGTGTTAAATACTTAATTTGTTCTCATGCAAATGGCAAAAATGATCTTCTTACTTTCATGTTGAAAGGTAAATAATATTTAATAACTTCCAATATCATAAATGTTATAAACTCTAGGAACTTACAATCTTGATACGAGAATTTCAATTAGTTTTGATCCGCCATATAACACCGCAATTTGCTCCTTGGTTAGAGTCAAGAAGGTTCATATAAACAATAAAAAAATTGCAGTAAGTAATAGTTAAGCGTGATGGACAATGTTCTTTATACTTTGTTTTAATTACAATGAGACTATACATGTAGTGACCTAATGTGGTTTGTTTTTTGTTGACAGTTACACAGATTGACTTGTTTGATATGACAACATATTTGAATTGAAAATATTATGAGATTGTACGTGTTTATTATTTGTTAGCAGATAGGCAATATGATTCTTTAGGAATTTTTAAAATGTATACTATATTAACACGGTTTTATTTATTAGTACTGGCCGTCACCTGCCCGTTTTTCTGGGCGTGGTAATTTTTATAATTATTATTAAAATTAATCTCTCTCCATGTGTAATCAATTTTAGAGTCCATATACTCATAGAACGAAGTTTCATTGAAAATTGAACCCCACTCCCCTCCTCTCTGGAGTTGAATTTCAAAAAAATCTTTCTCAGTGAATACCTAAAAATCACAAAGAACAGATCTTTCTAATTTCATGTCTCTAGGAGCAGCGGTTAAAGTGCGTTAATATATAAGTCAGTCAGTTAGTGAATGAGTGAAAGATTTGGAATTTCATAAGTATAGATAGAGAAAATGTATGGAATTTTTCCGTTCGGTTTTTGAATCGATGTCTTCATCTTTATTTCATAGATATTAATACTTTATAAGAAGAAATAAAAATGTTTACGAAGGAATGTTTATGAAGAATATTGATTTATTAAAATACGTTTCAAATATGTAGTAAAGTTTGAAGTACGCGAATGAGAGTTAGTGATTTTTTTTAATTTTATTTCATGTCATTTAGCGAGATTTAAGCACGGAATAAATGTGACAAACTTTTAGGTTACTTAGACATGTGAAGCAGAGCATGTTAATGTGTGAGCACTTATCTGCTCGAATCTGATTGTTCAGACGTGGATACATGCATTAGGGCACGGCTTGCTTAACATTTCTTCATTTCTGTGTACCATTAAAAAGGTAGGTAAAAGGAGGTCTACGATTCTGAGGATTAGATTAAGGTTTACGGTTCGCATAATGATTAGTAAAACGCTGATCAAATTAGTTATATTATTTATTAAACTGGATCATGGCTATTAAGTGACGAAAAGTAGGAAATTCCGAATTCGACGCATTTTTTTTTAGTATGATTACCACTCTGTATAGAAATGATATTTTTATACAGATCGGTACAATATCGATGATTTTTCATCGTTGGAAAGAGTAATGTAAGTTGCTTAGAGAGCAATCCTATGATCATTTAAAAATGTACTAAAATTTTAAATTTAACTTTTAATCTAAGTCTGCTGATGATGATGATGATCTGGGGATTTTAAGATGCTACTTTCTATTTAATGTTTTTATGCATTTATGATATCAAATAAACAAAATATGTTATAATACTGATAACACTAAAAAAAAACTAAAAAAAAACCTGAGCTGACGCCAAACAATCTACGAATATTATTTTGAAAAAGAGCAAAAACTAGTTTTTCTATAACAATGCTAAAAAGAAACTATCCTCATAGTATCTTAATAATTATAATATATAGTGCGGTAAATCGTGACGTATTTTTTTAATTATATAATTAAATCAAACATTTTACATAATTAAAACTATTGAAAACCGAAATGTACCAACAGTTCATTTAAACTTATTGGGCGAAAAAGAGAACGGGTTAACATCAGCGAATTTCGCCACAAGTACTCACTTAAATAAGTGTAAGTTTTTTATTTTCTTTATGTTATTCAATTTAGTTTTTTCACTCAAGTCTCTGGGACCTATGATCCGACGCGTTGCCTAATCTGAAACTTTGTTTTCATTTTTAAAGCAGGTAAGTCTGTGAAGTACGCAATACTGTTATGTAAGGTTACATTGGTTTGTTTTGGACTTAAAGTAGTTTTTTAACAAAGTTGAAGTAAACAAGTGTAAATAATATAGTAGTAATTTTTTATCATTCGTCTCCAAAAAATTTAATAATGTGATATTTTATATATTATTTATTAATTATTAAGTATATAAACATTTTTATTCAGTTATAAAAAGCATTTTGTATAATACTCATTTTGAATAGCATAATCTAGTATTAGGTATTGAAAAAAACAAGATAGATGATTTGTTAAAGCCATTTAATATAAAATATCCCTATGGATTCATCAATCATAAGTACGCAGTCTTAGTTGAATTTATTACATCCTAACACAGTGCGGATGTATATTATTTACTAATATTAATATTCAGGTAATTACGCTGCATTTCACCAATGCTTGCGTGAAGATTTATGATTAGTAGAAGCAAATACGAAAAAATTTACTATTACATGATTATTTTCGTCATTCTGTCGCATCCACTACAGCATCTTTAATCGAAATATCTTTATATTTCGATTGACCCTTTGTCACCACAGCCATTTTTGATGTGAATGTTATCTAAATATTTTGTAGTAATTATAAATTTAGACCATCTCAACATTAATTCATTCCCCTAGTCTGATTCAATATTTTAGAAAAATTTTATTCTACTAAAATTTTAGATTTTAGGAATAGTACCTTTTTTGTGTTCATCATAATGATAATATAAATAAATATAAGAATTTCTATGGTGCGGTTTAGGCTTTGTCAGATCAATTGATAAAGATTTTTCTAGTTTTAAAGTTATGCTTGTCTTCGGTAGATAAATTGTAAAATTTATTAGGTTATAAGAAAAGTTTGATAGAAATTTCAAAGATTGTTGAATTTGATTGAATTGAGTTGCATAAAATGAATGTAACTATCCAAATTAACGTCGGGTTCATTCACACGCAACATTTCAAAACAATGGACGAAATTATGTAAAACAACAATTAAAAACGACCTCGTGTCAACCGGATATGTGTAACATGCAGACGAGTCGTTGACGTTTATTTTGGCGGGAACAGGTGAGTTGTCATGTTGATAGAAACAAAAGAGTCACCGAGCGCGACGGTGCGAAGGCCGATGACTGCCCACAAATGACAAATAGTCGGAGATTGACCCTTATGTCTTGGGTCGTTCTCACAAACTCATAACCACTGGTCAAGATCTTAAATCAGCTAAAAATTAAAATATGGACAAATTGTAAATTCTATACGATTTTTCATTATAACAACCATTAATGTAAAAGTTAATACATAAAAATGATTTATCAAAATCGCCGGGTTAACGCCTCAACGTTAAAGCTTTACAACTAAATTTTGAGAAGCCCTTGATACTGTTAATGTTAATAATGCCGTTGATTGAGTCTACTTTTAATAAAATAAAGAAAACTGCATGCCATAGAAGGGACACCGACGACAAACTTATTACACCCCTCTTTTAGCATTGGTGGTTAAAAGATCACTTCATACACATTTAAATCAGAATTAAATATTTATGTAATAAAAATTACTTATTTTTTACATTTTCTGAATAAGTTGAACGAAATCCGAAGCAAGCGGTTAAATATTAGGAAAGTGTTATAGTGGCCGAATTAGTGAACTTACGTCTGCGCAAGGACCCTGACGTTCTATGCAAAGCACTGCTGAAAGCCGAACGACTAGTCCGAGACAAGAGAAAGCCTCTCCCTCCGTTATTCGTCTCAATTATAGCCTTTAGCTAAGAGTGAATATTAAAAATTTGAATAGTTTGTTAAGCATTTTTAGAAAATGACTTTGATTGTATAATGTAAACTTCATTTTTAAGGAATTAAGATCAATTATTCCTAAGATGCGTTCGTTATGGAGGTTATTATTTATTCTCCCTTTAATTTTGCTTTCAATTACTCTTGAGTAATTATATTAAATGAATATAGAAAACATTTTTCTACAACGTACATGCACTTTTCATTGATTTATAAGCATGAAAACGCATTTCCTATTTAATTACAGAGATGTTTTTGATTAACGTATTTCACAGTATTTATGGCTAAGTAATATAAATATGGCAACTGTGTTCTGTGAAGTTAATATATTTTTACGCCTAATACTTGTCTTAATAAAAAAAAATATAACAATTTAAAGTAAAATTAAAACATTCGACTTTCAAACCATTTATACCCTTTTCAAAATAATGAATACTTAATGTAACAACTTGAGAACCTATGTGCAATATTATAAAATTCTTTTATGGTATAGAACACTAGATAGAAAGTACAAAACTACAACGTGCTTGTTTTTCGTAACCCCAAATAAACGTTTGCAATAGCCATAGAAAATTCAAACCATATGGGATGATTAAAATTAGATTTGCAATATAGCAAGCCGTATTGAGCAGCGATCTGTAACGAAATAGGTATTTTAACGATCTTTTGGTTAAAGTTATTAGATTGTATAATTTTCTATGCCAGTAACTATATATCCAATTTGATAATATACAAGACCAATTAAATCGAACAGTTAAAATTGTTCAAATAGAAATAAAATATTTTTTCAATTAACAAAAACTTCCAATTTAAGATTTCAGCGTTTTCAGAGATTGCTGCGCTCTTATGCTATAATTATATTATTGAAATCATTGACGACTGTTATTTACAAATTTTAATAAATACTTCTGGTAAAATGTCAGGAATGTTAGACTAGTGTATCATTATAATTAAAAATTACTAATATATTGAATCGTATATTCTTTCTGTGTAACTTTTTCTCCTCATTATGAGTAATATGAATGGATAGTTGTTAGAAATTATATGTAATTCAAACAAATATTGCATTATGAGAATTATTCCAGGGTTCAAGATTAATTTTATTTATGGGATAAGTTATAAAATATAAATTTCATAGTTTTTATGATTATCACAATAGATTTATCTTTGACAAAAGTTTGTGCAAATAACCTAAAGAAAAAATTAGTTTCCTGTCTGTTCGTAGCCTTAAAATCATAACAAACAAAATAAGTTTAAACGTCCCGTAACTATGTCATTATCATAAACTTTAACGTGTAACAAATTTGTTAAGATAAAATTGTTTGTATCCACTTTTAAATGCTGAGAAAAGTTAACTAAGTTTTTATGTAATTGGTATGCAAAATTAACGTTTCTTATTATACATATTATTTGCTTAACTATTAAGTTTTTTGGTAAAAGTCTGTCAATTGGGTTTGCATTTGTCAGTAAAACTTGCAATAATATTTTGCATATTTTTGAAGCTCTTCTTATAGACAGAAAAGATGAAATTACAATTGCCTTAACTACATCCATACATTTAAAAATCGAAAAGAATTCTTTCAACATTTCTGATAATATTAGAAGTTTAATTTGTCGTTTTGCATCTGTTGAGAAAGAGACCAAGTATACTATCTGTGGCTATGAAAAAAATATTTAATCGTTTAAATTATCATATTTCGCCTTGTAGATAAATGTTGATGTCATTATATTATGAAGTGTGAAACTTCAAAAAGATATACGTCTCTGATTTACTGTCTACATGTGATAGAAACAGGTGTCGCTTCCTGTGACGATTCAATGAACAAAAACAAGTGGATAACGTATTATTTTCTTTACTTTAATTTTTTTTTATAATCTCATACTAAATCTGTTTGTAATGATATGTCTCTATGTAGAAAATTAACTGCGTACAGTTACTCTCTCTAATAATAATAGGCAGTTTTGCGGACGTCGAGTCTTATATGTTATAGTTGACACGCAATGATATAGATTGTAGATAGTGTTCCCAATGGGAAAACTCACAAGCAACTTAATAATGTCGCATATGTTTATCTTAATCGATATGGACACAGCATTCTGAGTTTTTTTTATTTAACCAGGTCAATATATCCATTTTGAGAAATTAGATAAAAGTTAAACCGTGACCGATATGCCGTGGCGTAACAATTGTTATTTATTTATTATTGTAATCGAGAATATATTATGGAACTATTAAAATACAATTTTAATTCGTTCGTGGTGGGATTTTTATCATGTAAATAATTAGACTTGGGGAAAGTGATTACTATCTCTTACGTACATTTGGCAAACAAAGAATGCTCGGCGTTGCGAAACGAAACAACTTAAAAATAAGCTTGGTATTTGTGTTATTTAATTCAAGTTTTAGTGTACGGAATTTAGCGATTAAATACGTAGAATATGATGGTCTATTTGCTCCTCTACAACAATTTTCTGAGAAATAACTTTTCAATCAATTAAATTATTATTCAAACAATTTTAAAAATAACTAACGTATATCCCTTTTTAGTTCACTAAGCTGGCTTTTTCAGTTTTCTCTTTTATTCGTATACTCCTTTCTCACGCGATTTAATGAAATAGAAACAGGATTTTTATTCCGAACACCCGGGTCATCACATGGTAAGTAATTACATCGACACTTGGAATCAGAAATATCTACTATATGGAATATAATGCGGTTACGTTCTTATATACGATCAGGGATGGATGCTTCTCTGTTAATAATCACTTGTTTATTTCATTACACGCATGATGGGTAATGCGAATAAAACAAAGCAAATAATTTGCATTGCTAAAAGAGTTCATGCTGTGATATATTTGTAAAACTATTACTCAAGAAATTAAACAGTATTATGATTACATAATTTTCAAATGCACGTGTTGTAGCCTGTGTAACTTTTGAAATATGATCTGTGTATGTTCTACTTTAGACATATTAAAAAGAAAAGGATTTGTTTTTTTTTTTATACAGATCTACGCCAACCTTCACTTTTCGTGTAATAAAAAGTGAATTTCTTACCAACCAAATCTACGTACGTTCATCACGCTTAAACAGCAATTATTATCTGTTATCACGCAACCAGTATAAGTGTACTATCAATGATAAACCGATGACAAGATACATAAAAAAATACTATTAACTTAAAAGATAGTTTCTTATTGGCGGATCCTTTCTATAGTATATTTTAATTGTACCATTTCCGTACGGTTTTATCATTAACATAAAATTGAATTTGAAGAAAATATGTTTTTTGCTCACGGAGTTTTATGGTGTAAATATATGTAAATATAGATGGCGATGTGACATATTATTTCACAAGATTGACTAAGAATAAGTGAGCATAATATCCTTAAAGGTTTAAACTAAATTTTATGAAACTAAAAAGAATTCGGTATCGCTAACTTTAGTCAATTGCAAATTCATGTAATTATAAACATTTATACATTTATTTAGTAGAAAAACATTTGAGATATATTTAAATCCATTCAGAGTACATTTTCGTTCATAGTTGATTAATTAACTTCAACAGAGAGACAGAGTTGGTACGTTCCGCAGCCCTGTAACAGTGGATCAACAAATCCGGCGAAGATGCGGAGCGAGCGGGTGAACTAGTTTTTGCGCAAAAGTATCTCGGTCTCCACAATTACGCGTAATTATAAGTTGACTTCCTATTCATTCAGTAAGCGTTGGATGTAGTATACTCGAATCAATCGTTTACCGAAAGAGATTTCCATTTTTCTAAGTTTTATTACTTTATATGATCACTTTCTTAATTTTTTCTTGGAATTTTTAGTTTAACTTAAACAACCATGATTGTTTATATATATTCATTCTATATATTACTTTGGTGAAGCAGTTTAAAATTATATACATTTTAAAAATGTAATGATGGTCTGCAAACGTTATTATTTAAATAATTTATATCTTATAATTTTTTAAATAAATATGTAATATTAATTTTTAAAATTAGTTTTTACTCTAAAAGTAGACCAAAAAAAGGTTATGCATGTAATTGGCTTCGGTTTTGGAGCATAAAAAAGTAAAATAAAGAGTGTGAAGTATCGATAATTTTTTTTTAATTTTCTACCATCGCCCGAGGCACAGGTGAGCGGTGCGCGCATCCAGTGTGACGACGCACCCGACCGTGCCTCCCTCGGGAAAAGAACCAGTCATCCCGTAACATATCCGGTATCGTTCCTTCGACGACGAACACCTAATCCGTTACAACTTTTTGCGATGTAATCACAACGAATCGATTCCATTTGACGGAGTACAAATGCGAATTCCAGAACACATGTTTTTAAGAGATCTTTTATGTTTTTATGATAGGTAATATTTTTCTACACATATTTATCACAACATTTTTTTAATTGTATTAAATTATTACACAAGATCGTATAAGAACTAATAACCAATAATTAAAATTATTATAAATTTTATACGATAGATAGTGGATAATAAAGTTTTTAATTTCATAACTTGTAAACAATATCTTAAATACATTTCTGAAATATCTTAAATATTTTGCGTACAGCACATAAGTATATACACACTTGCAAAAAAGAAATCTAAAAGTATGAAAATCAGTAAATTTAAAAAAAATCATTTTTTTCTGTACGTATGTATTATATTGTAAAGTATCTATTTCAAACACCGGTGGTCATTGCTCTGGTGATTTCATAAAAAGCTCGATCACCTAGAAACTCAGTGTACTGGAAATAGTTTTTGCGCTAATTTTCGATAATATCTTTCATCCATTCAAGGGAGCATTGCAAATTAATTTTACATAATTTTAAGCTATTCTAGTAAAAACTTATCTCTAAGATACAATTTGCGTAAGGTTATAGTTAAAAAGTACAAAATTAACTAACGCTTGCGTGGAAGAGAAAGGGTTATAATGATTAAGAGTTAGTATTCATACGAGGAGATATAAGATGTCTCAAGGTCACTGAAGGTAAAAATGCAGTACCTTGTAATATCTAAAATGATATGTATCTATAATAAATTTAGCCAGTTAAGTGTTTTTGACGAATACGTCCTTCAATGGTAAAATACAGTGATCCACGAAAAAGACATGAGAAAAACACAAGTTCGGGACTATTAACAGGTCATATAAAGGATACTACGATATGTTACCAGATTTAATTTTCATTGCAGTGAGTTGTACATACGTTTGGTTATTCATTTTATTAATTTATATAATTTAGTTTAAAGAATTAAAAATAGTACATTATCACCACACTTAACTGGTTAACAGTTCTATGCATGCTTCATATAGTTTATTCAAATCTATAATGGTATCACCTCTCTCATTCTCTAATCTTGACTTTTCATCTTAGGCTAGGAATGATAACACGTCAACAAGCCATCAATCATGGTCATTATTCTAAGTAAAATTAATAAAAAAGCTTCATTAATCTCACAAATGCGCGTTATAGCATTATGTAGAAGATTGTTAAATTTACTTTCATTTTTATCAAATGTTTCAACCATTAATTTAACAACATTATCTAGAGTTATTGTGTTAAAATTTTCCCAGGATTCAGTTGTTACAAAAGTTCGCTTATCGGTGAATCTTAATGGGGTTCGTTATCTACCTCATTATGCACAAGTTTTGATAGGTTCAAAATAAATGGTGTTTTAACTATTTAAAATTTATTGAAAGTACATTTTTTTAGTTGTACGCTCCTTAAGTAAGCCATTTAACAAATACAAGAACAAAGTAGGGTAAGCCAAAATTTAACAAACAACTGGATTAAAATATAATACTTAACATTTTAATTTCAATACTTCCTCATAAGTCTCTCAGTTTTATTTAGTACTTATTTGGGTATTGACGTTTTAAGAATTCTATATTTTTTCTTTATCAATATGCGTTTTTTCGGATTTATAAACGGCTTCTTAATTACAATTCAGCGCGTTAAATATATTCAGATTTTTTTTCTTTAAATATTGTAACATTTAAATTGTTTTGCATTATCGTGGTGTTCCTTTAATAAAAATTATTAATTCAAAAATATTAGATATCGACAACGTCCAAGTGAAATTAGCTGAATCGTTTACATGTTGACATAGTAACGATGGGAAATATTCTCACCGTAACAATAAAGTTTCAATATGTAGATCAATGTTGTCATTAAGGGGAAAGAGATGTAAATTAATGAGAAAATCATCAGCAATTGTTATTGTAAATACAGGATTAACTGTTATGAGAATTATTTTATAACACAAAACATTTATTACTATGCTCATCAAGATTTTATCGGAACATACTACGGGAAAACATTCTCAAGATATCAAATAAATCAATAAACAATCAAGTGCAGATCGGTCCTGCTATGAATAATTTTCACTCGTTCAAATCGGTCACGATCTACTTAACGCTATAATTTATTTACGTGGATACCTGTTTACAATTACAGGGCCTCATCATCCAATAATTCGACGCTACCTTTACAATAGAGAGGACGATTCGAATCGATTTAACTGTCTTCAAGTTTTCCCATTAAATTTTTCTAATATCCGCTTAATTATATTTTTATTTTCATCTATTATTCGTAAATTGATACCAAATTAGATTACATTAGATATCACCCACAAAAGGGATGATTTTTTTAAAACGACAAAAATCCACGAGGCCTGGACTGTTAACTGTGCTAATTCGCACATTTTTTTTTAATCAAGTATTAACATTAAAAAAAAGGAAGTGTATAAATGGCTCAAATATTACTTTTTATTCAATATTCTATAAACAATAACATTACTTATTATAATAAACAAGAACATTAGAAAGGAATGATTCCTCTTTTATTGTATTCTACTATTCGAGATAAACACAATAAACGTATTCAGCTTTGATAAAGACTGTTATATTCGTAGACAATTCCAATGATTTATCATCATTGTGAACCCTACTCTGACTATTGATATATGTAAGTGTTGATTGAATTTTTGAGAATTTAAAAGGTTAGGTATAGTATAATAAGTGCAATTCGCAAAATAGGCTTGAATGGCTATTTATGTAAGTGTAGTACAGATAGATTACATAGATCATTACTCAATTTACTGGATTTGGAATCATTTATGACAGAATGTAAATAGCGTGAATAATAAATATTAAATAGTATAATAAGAATTTCAGAATAAGAATTTCATAAAAATTATTGAAAAACAAAAAGTAAGAGCGATGGAAGTTCGAACTTAGGACCATTAAAAGTATTGTTCAAGATTTAGATATTGACTGCTTTCGGGACGCTTTCTTTAACATTCATCATATGATTACAGAAAACTAAGAGTGAGCAATAGTGGACTATGGATTTTCGAAATTTCAGCAGGGTCGTCTTTATTTACTACTTACTGATACCCAAGTATGAAAAAGGTTAAAACTCTCATTACTGGGTAGTGTATGCACATATCATATAAGTATATTAAAAGTACATTTGATTAAGAAGGTTTCATTTAATAACTTTAAGAACGATACCCAGAGATAAAACAATTACTATAATAAATTTATATAAAAGACAGGGGTTATATTTTAAAATTACAATAGCACGAATATGAGAACCAGAGATCTATAATTAGAAAAGAATGAAAAATTTTCCCGGTATAAAAATTTCATTAAGTACTAATCTCGGTGATGAGCTATTTTATATATATAAATTTGATTATAATCCGACCAGTAGTTTTTATGTGTTGCGTCAACAAACAGATAGACAACATTTTTAGAAATGATTGTTTTAGTCTTTACACCAATGATATTGTCCATTAAAGAATGATATTGTTATAAATATACAATGTACAGACCCCGTATTGCTGAAGTTATGTATATATCAGCTTACTTAAAAAAAAAAAATTGAAAGTAAATTAATTTAAATCTTGTTAAAGTTTATTATAGAATGTGTATGACAGGAAATTTTTAGATTTCGACAGACGTACATCTTTATAGAGGAGAGAGGTAGAGATGATATAAATTTCCAAGAATTGAATAAAAGAAAAACATGAAAAAATTAATATCTGTTGTTATAATGAAGCTCCAGTGAAAGTTACAGTTGCTCCAGTGAATTTTGAGATCATTAGTTATGTTATATACATTTAAGTACGCTTTCCAAATTATTTTGTTAACAAGTTAATATTAAAAATAGTCTTAGTGTTATGAATCAGATAATTGATCATTTTAATAAAGTAAAAGATAATTATTATTACAATGTACATAAATTGGTATGCAATAATTAAATAGTATTATAAAAAAATAGTAAAAAAAATTAAAATAGATAAAATAAGACAATTACGAAACATATACAATGATAAATACTTACCAAGTACCACATATACTACTATCCTTTGTATTATGATTAGAAATGACAATATTTTATATTTACTGGCAGCATTATAAATAAAAACATTCGAGTTTATTGTTGCAAATAAATATCCGTTCACTGCACTTCCGTTCTATTGAAACAACAAGGCGGTACGGGTGATACGCGCGGCGAGTCGGCGTCAACTGTTTATACCAGCAGAGTCCATCCCCCGATACGGGCGGTAATTATGCACCTACTCGATCGTGGTGGATAGTTTAACGTGTAAACAATATATTTCAATTTTTTGGTTTCCTATATGATTGTAAGAAATAAAATAATTTGTCGATTACCTATATTATTTATATATTTCAAAGTTGGATACCCCTTGTCTGTATTTACGTATTTTTGTTTCTGTATAAATGCCGAACAAATGATAGCTTGTGTCTGAACAGAGATATAAATGAAAAAAAAAGTAAAATATAAAAACTCACTTAAAAAAAAAAACAAACAGGACAAGAAAATATAGCTTAACATTTTTTTCAAATTAAATAAGAAGTACAATTTAGCATATTTTTAACGTAAAATTCTATTCAGCTTTCTCAGACAAGACAGTACACGTGGGATATAAATTTATAGTTTATGATGATGATGATAATGATGATGTTATTGGAGTCTTGCAAGTTTATATTACAAAAATTATAATAGTTCTTGCTACATAGACAGTTGGAAGGGACTTTTTGGCTGTGAGTAATTAAGTTGAAGTAAAATCGTTCCCTGGATTAAGCGTAATAAGATAACTTGGAAATTAACATAAGTTAGTAATACTCTTTTCCGTATTGACTTACACAATTAAAAGGTAAGTGGCTTTAGGATTAAACATAAGAAATCCAATTACTATTATGCGTTACAGATTTTCCGAAGTGATAACCGGAGTAAATTCTAATGCTGCTCTGTAGATTAACCAACCTTCTCGAAGTAGGAAGATTATATAAATAACAACTTTTGTGAAATTTCATTTGAGTTTTGATAGTAACATTATAGTCACAAAGTAAATAAACAACATCTAGGTTCCTTTTTTTAGGATTTTTGCATGGAAGACAATGATCATGACATAATAGCGAGGTTACTGAAAGTTGTTATATTTAGTCAACCTCAGAGTAGATGAAGTATAAACAATTATTAATTATAAGCGGTGACTATTAAAATATTTGACCGAAACCTAATTACGCGATACTATAAAAAACATAGTAATACTCAAACATTACTATGACCAGAAATCAAATTTATTAATTCATTGGAATTATCATTAGACGTCACTGGTTTATGCAAAGCTAGTGGTTAGTAGGATACAATCTATTTTAGTAATTAAATAACTATCTACGCTGCTGCAATTTGAAAGCCTTAACGGAAAATTCCCTGTTTAAACAAAAAACAAACTTTATTACGTTAATTCATGTGAATGAATTATTTGTAATAATGAGTGGTATGTGATCTTTGTTTGATAAATTTAAATTTAGTACATGAAAAAATATAATACTTTATATTAAAGTAGTTATATACGGCCTCAAATTACTTTCACTGCTTTACAGAAAGAAAAAGAATCTGCGTAAAATATTGCAAGTCACTCGTCCTAACCGCGAAATAGGCAGAATCTTACTTCTTACTTACACTATTCAAATTTGGAACGTAAGCGAGGCAGCGGAGCGGATCCTCACCCTGCCCGGACTGGCCGGTGGGCGAGCGCTGACCGTGACGCGTAGCCATATGCTACACAAGTGCGTTTGTTGTAATAATAATTATTTGTTAACCGTTTTCAACTAAGTAAAGACACCACATCGTATTTAGATTTTAGTAGCACAGCTATCTCGACCAGTTAGGCGCTTACTACAAATCCAGTCGATAGTATAATTTATCTTTATTCTTATTCCTTTTTGACCGCTACGGTTTTAATTATTATTTTAAAAAATATTTTTACGAGAACATGGGTGATAATTATTTCACATATAAAATTATAGCATACAATTTGTATTTTTACTTAAATCCAAGTTTTAATCATTAAAAATAAATTATATGGTGGTGGTTTGGTTGTCTGATATAGAAAATATGCGAAAATGTAAGACTTTCGTGATTGAAAAAGATTGAAGATTTTCGTTTTAGTTGTTTCTTATATATTTTGTCGTATTGTAAAGGATCAATGATCAATGAATCCATACAAGTTTTAGTATAGAAGCAAAATAGTAATATAGTGCTATTTGTTTTATAGTCTATAGTGTTTCGTTCTTTAGTGATACTCCTTAAAGACAGCATTGTACATATTATAAATTATCTGTTATATGTATTTTTTTATAACTTCCAATTACTGAATATTTATTTCCCTGTTATTTTTTCTCTCCTAATGGAAAAACTGTTGTGCGAAAAGTTAGAAGAGATTATGTCTAACTCTTGTTTTAATGAGGTTTTAAATTTACTTTTGTTACGTCGTTCATAAAGATTACCATTAAATTACGGAAACACTGAATGGGATACGCTAATACGGCTGTCTCAGATCGATAACGTCGACTGTGTGGGGAAGCGCTCATCGTTCCACCGAATGATTTCAGGTTCAATATTCGCTACTGCACTGCATTAATGCTACTGTATGCATCGCAGTAGCATTGGCAACGAGGTACATTAAACCACCATATGGCATGGTACTCTTATAACGCGTTTTTGGTGTCCCTCGTATAACGTGTTATTTCCCATATAGCGCGGGAATTTCCCAACTTGGTTACGATGTGCGTCGCAAACTTTTAAGACGATATGTGTTTTTGGGAAAACATATTTCATCATTACACTGAAATTTTCCCTATTAATCGAGATAAGATTGATGAGCAAGTTTTTTTTTAATTCAATTGGTATTAATTTAATTATAATCAAACGTACCTATTTTGTTCATAAAAGTTTTTCCTTTATATTTTTCAACCCTTTAATGAGAAAGTTTAACGTGAATTTGAACACGCGATACGCGTTATACGAGAATACTCGTATAACGCGTTTTCCTATAACGCAGAACCAGCGCACTGTGTTGTATAATATATTCGAAACAGATGCATATTTAAACGTCTAACACATACGGCTATGATGAAACGTCATGGTAACCAGTGCGATAACAGAGTAAATTTTTTTTATTCTTCGCTGATGAGTGATTATTAACCATGACTACCGTTATTAGACAAGATATGTGTATACATATATATTATATTTATACTACATACATGTTCATATTTGTACTTTTAGGTGATCCTGTTTCTAGCTTATATTTTGCACTTGCCAACAATTTCTTGCCAACCAGGCTTGTATGGATGATAATGCCTTTTTGGCATTAAGTCCGCAATATGTATCTATAATAATTAATAAATAAATATTGTTACCTGATATTACATTTAAATGATAGCTGGTTTATTTAATAAACACGCAAAAACGTACCAATACATTTTTGCGTGTAACTTATACAAGGCAAGGAATTAGTTAATATATATCTGAAATACTTTAATGTTTTATACACTTCCATCTGAAAGCTTAGGAAGGAAATGTTGACTGAAAATTATTACGGTCTATTAAAATTGTTCGAGTACTATAATCTGTTGAGATGTGCACTGGCTGTTTTAAGTTTTATGTAAATGTACGTCTGCCATGTGTCAAACTTTTTACTATCTTATAAAAATACTTTTTCCCATGTAAACTTGTGTCCTTCATTAGGTTATGGACCCAGCACGTCGGTATGGACGGCAGTGCACGGTGTGCGTCCGAGAAGGACCGCAAGCACCCGCCGGGTAGTGCGACCTGCCTCGACGCGCAGCGCGCCTCTGAGGCCAGGGACAAGGTGGACAGCAAACTGAAGGGACAACGTAACTCAAACGGGTGGTTGGTGCTGAACGACGGCACACAGTTCCTGTCTGCTCAGCACTCGATGGCGTGCCACAAGTTTTCGACCGCCTCCAGAGGCAGACAGGCGCTTGCATGCTCGGTAATGGCGGTGGCGATGTCGCGCGTGGAGGACGTGTGCCGCTGGTGCTCCTCTACGCTCGATCAGGTGCTGGATAGCGGCGACCAGCTCTACCAAGATAGCTACCTACATTACCACCCTAAGCAGAGCTACCTTTCCGTCGAACAGATCCTCCGCAAGTTCTACACGCCGGGCAACTGCGTGTGTCGAGTGGTGGTGTATAAGGCGCGCCAGATGGGCTCAGTGGACGCGTACCTGGAGACTAAGGTGACCGATTTCTTCCGAGAAGAACGTACAGGAGTGTTCGTGGCCGGAAAGGGCGACTTTGCCGTCGCGTTATTTAGGACGGCGCTAGATTTCTATATGTTCGATCCAGCGGACCGTGATCGCTACGGGCGCGCGGTGGCGCCTCCATGCATTGGTCGCGCGCGGGCCTGCTTCTCGCAGTATCCTAATGTTAAAACTTTAGTGAACAAGCTACGGGCGAATATTCCGCCCATAGAAAAGGAACCAATTAAGACGGACGCTGAAACTACTGAAGACGACTCTAAAAAAGCTCCGACTGCAGAGGATACTGGGAGACCGAGCCAAGCCAACGGTAGAGCAGAGGTGCTTTTCACAGAGCCGTCGACATTCGCCATCTACGGCATGGACGTCACCAGCCTGCGGCGAATGAACCAGTATGAGAAGTAATCCGGCGAAAATGAAAAGCACAACTTTAACCTTGTAATCCTTCATTCTTACGCATCTTCCAAAGTCTATAGCTATTGTTATAAATTTAAACTTTACACAGCATAAGAATTCACCACTCATTGATTGTCTGTAAAACAAGTAAAGCGAGCAATAATTTTGTCAATCGTTTGTATTGTAATCAGTTGAAGGTGAAAGCTTACGTTAGGTCTTGGAAAATTGTAACGTTATTAAACATCAAATAAAAAAAAAACTTCATGCCAACTTCAAGTGGCATCGATACAATATTGCAATATTCCATATCAAATGTCTGCAAAATTACTTTTATATATTTTCTTTGAGAAAGCTTTACACTATCATCGCATTTTTCAATTAAGGCGAGGCTTGTAGCCAATGGTTATAACCAATGATATTGTGTAAATTATTTCCAAACGTACTCTCCGGTAGCTAAAATTCAAACTATAAGATTATTGCGTGCTCTTGCTGCTGATTTTAATCTGGAAATACATGAAATGGATATTAACACAGTGTACTAAAAAGGAATGCTTGATGAGGAAATTTACATGTGAATCCCAGAATATTTAGAGAAAACTTTAAAACATACTTTAGAAAATGATAGTATAGATGAAAATATTGTGACGCAGGCAAGAGGATGTTAAAGGATCTACAAGGTAATAGTTATATATGTATAAAGGTTCTTGTATGGATTAAAACAATCCGGACGGCAGTGGTACATACGTTTAAATGAAAAATTAGAAAAAATGGGAATTAAACCTACACTTAATCAACCTTGTTTATAATATAAGAAAAATAGAGATGGTCTATTACTTCTAGTGACTATATATGTGGATGATATCTCTACAATCTGTAAAGATAGGCAATAGATTTTACAGTTTAAAAGCGAGTTAGCTACAGATATCGACTTAAAAGGTTTGGGAGAAGCAATGTATTGTTTGGGCTTAGAAATTGAAATATGCGATGATGGTGTGAAGCTTTTTGAAAGGAAATATTTAAAAGAAGTTTTGCAGAAATTCGACATAGAATTTTCCAATATTGTATGGACGTCACTTGAAGTTGGCATGAATTTTTCAAAAAGTGTTGAGATAACGTATCAACAGTCATGGCCTTACAGAGAACTCATTGATTCTCTTATGTATCTAGGTACTGGAACGAGACTAGATATTTGTCATACGATCTCGAAACTTGCTCAGTTTACGGAAAATCCAAGTTACACTGGATATGTGCAAAACGTGTGCCGAGATATTTCAAGAAAAATATAAACCATTCTTAATTTTATAAGAAATCTGGCAAATCATTACATGGTTTTAGTGATGCAAACTGGGGCAATGGCTTGATTGATAGATGTTCGTATTCTGGATATGTATTTATACTTGGCAACGCTGCGATATCTTGGAAATCGCAGAAACAGAAATCGGTAACAACATCGTCAACGGTAAGTGAGTCTGGCAGAATCTATGAAGTATATATTTGAATAGCTTATTAACTAAAGTAGGTTTGGATGACCTTGCTAAGATGATGATGCATGTTGACAATAGAGGTACGATTTGTTTGGCTGAAGATCGTAAATATCATAACAGAAGCAAACATATTAATATAAATTTCACTTGAACATAGTATTATTAAAGAAAAATATTTAATCTTAAGGCATCTGTCAACGGATTTAATGATGCTGACATCTTTACTACAGCTTTGCCAATATCCAAATATTTATTTTGCGTAAAAGGTTTAGGGCTCGTAGATAATGCAGATTAAAGGGGGCGTGTTGGATTAGTATAATCTGCGGAGATGTGCACTGGCTGTTTTATGTTTTATATAAATGTACGTCTCTCATGTATAAAGTTTTTTATTCTCTTTCAAAAATACTTTTTACCATGTAAACTTGTGTTCTTCATTAAAAACAATTCTCGTCGTAGAGTGATATATTACAATGTCGGGTGTTATATTTAATAACAACACTTAAGTACTTGATTTTTTTGATTTATCATTACCATATTTTTATTTTGTCTCCCAAATTAAAAATCATTTATAATTCGGAAATTTAAAAATATTTTAAGCCCATCATTTGTGTCCAATCGGTAATACTGAAATCAGAATTTTAAGGCAAATTCCACATAAACTAATAATATTTTTTATACATCCTTTCTTTAACATAGTCTGTGATGCTGTGGTGAGACATGTGCTTTTTGACTATAAAAAAATCTCCGCTTCCGGTCTGAGATTTAAAGTTTCACGTCACCAAATACGGAATGTTTGAAAAACAATTATTTATTATTACTATAAATATACTAAGGGTAAAATAAAAGTTGAAAGGAAGATTTCATTTTTATATTTTAACAAAATTTGTGAGCATGAACAAGATTCATGTTATGCCGCAATGGGCTCGATATATTATTTGCTCCTATCAATATGTATACATATTATAATTATTATGTTTCACTATATATCTTCATTTAACACATTATGACAGTATATGCAATACAGTAAATATCTACTAACACAAATCCATCACAATCAATTTAGAATATCAGTTGATTCGATTCATTCTCAATACGCTAATTTGTAGTCATTAACCTAAATCATCTTATCCTAAATACTAATATTTATTAAAATAGATTTCGATTTGTTGATAAAATCTTTCAGTTGACAACAATAGATATTTAGCAACCAAGGTAGAAATAAACGATCGTCTACTTGTATATATCATATAGCTGTAATACATTTTATTATACATTATATTATTATAAAACGAAATGATTATTTTTTATTATTTTCGATTTGACTAGATTAATATTATATTCAGTACCTAAAGGATATCATAATAATATATCATATATAATATAATTTTAAATATCGTTTTTTATATCCGTGATATTTTATTCTATTTTAGATTTTTCATATATAGTGATGGCGAAAAAAATGGTTACTATTTAACCTGTTTTAGTAGAATGAGAACATGAATATAAATAACATTTTCATTTTTTTTATTTCTCTACATTTTTTTAATTAAATTTTACTATTATTTAAATTATGCAATAAATTCTTACTTTAATTTTTTAATAATGAAAAGGTATTTTAATTTTTACTTGCAGCGCATATTTGAAATAAACTTTTCAATAATTTCTTATTGGCTTATTAATGCCGGCACTAGCAGGAAATTACATTTATTAATTAATGAAGTACATTGCATCTCTCAAGTCTCTTTGTGCATATTCAGTTAATTATATAAAATTATGCATGAGGATGTGTTATTACACTTTGAGTGAATACAATGCTCAGTTTATATAGCATTCATTGGATTCATAAAGTTAAATTTTAGATGTAGCCATGTTTCATTGTAACAATGAAAAGTCGCCTACAAGAATATATTATTTAATATAATATTCTCTACAGAATTTAAAGCATGGAATGCTATGACTACAAAAATAGTTTAGGATATGGTTATTTATATCAGATTAAATGAGGATGGAAATTAATTAGTTGTACTTATATATGTATTAAAAATGTTACGATTTCGTTGTGTACGCTTGGTCGGGACAAAGAGGACGTTGATGATTTATGTTATTCATGATTTTATGAGATAAAAGTGCAATATCTAAAAAGAAAAAGTTAAAAAGTTTTTTCTATGAGATTCTTCAAAAGATCAATTCCACATTACGTTGCTATTTCATAATGAGTTATTATTATTTAAAAGAGTTCGCGATTGTTAATGTGATTATTTATGGAAATTAACAGTATTGAGTATGATTGAATATTATAGGAACTTTTTTAATTTTTAAGCAAGCAATGATGGTCTTTATAACTCATGTTGGAGATGATTGAGTTGTTGAAATGTGGTTTTTTGTTTGTCTTGATAAGTTATATGTAGTTTATATTTATATTTTTTCTAATCTGCTCATTTTACCTTATACTACGTATCATCATCTACATGCAAGATAAAGCATTTGTGCGGGTACTACGTTAGAATAATATTTTTTTTACGACAAAATATAACAAGATCTTCTTGAATTAGTTAGAGTTGCTTATTGTATTTTAAGATAAAAATAGATAATATTTGATGTAAATGTTTTTAGATGAATATCTACCTAATAAGAGATCTCAAAATCTTCCGTGTCGGTGACGTTACATATATATATTCTAGTGCTATTCGGTGCTTCAGAATTAGAATTGATTGTAACAATTTTATATTGTCGAAACGAATGAAATGAAAAGGTAGCAACATCGAATTAAAAAAAAAATACATTGCACGATAGTAATTCAACCTGGATGAAAGATTAATTACATGTTGAGTATTACTGTGTTGGTAAACACAATTGGATTTTTGTTATACTTTTCTGTGATTTCCGCCCTTAAATTATAATTCGATATAGGAAAGCATGTGTTTAGATTCATTTTTTGTTAGCCGTTGCTACCTTTGGTTTCATTAGACTCATATAGCAGTATAGTTGGTAATAGTCAACCAACAAGTACAATAATACTTTTCGATTTGCCCTAAAAATTATGATTTTTTTTTATTGTAAGTTAGGCGGGCGGAGTATTGTAATGCAAATGGAGCCGCGCAGTATTCGCAGCAAATCGATTACCTCCGGCGTTTTCATTGATGTTACGTTCTCGTCGTTGACCTGAGAAATAAAAAAGAAATAGGGACATTCATGACAAAAAAATAAGTAAACATTAACATTCGCTGTTACTTGGAAAAACGTTTGGTGGAACATCGACTAAGAGTAGCTACTCTATCAACTTGATTCGGCAACAAGATGGTTGGGCCATCATGAATCAAGTCGTCCAATTTGACATTAGTATCAGCACTTGGTTACCAAATAAACTCGTGGCACGCCTCGTCGTCGACGAAAAAGTTAGCTACACTATCTGAGGTACTATTGAGATTGTCAACCGAGAACCATATAGTGCTTATCGTGTTTTTCAGAGGTTTCTTTACCTCTGTAATTTCCTTGCTACAACGCCCTACCAATCCAAGCACAGTGATGTTTGCTCATTACTGTTTAGTGGCTGGAACAGTGCATGATATCAGTTAAGGCGGTTTTCGGCAAGAGGTTTCTATTCTATTAGAGGTGTTGAGAGAAATCATCGAGACTTTTGAGGAGTAATATGGGTACTGAAATTACCTAGGAGGTTCCAGGGATTTCATACGAAAGATATAGGAGCATCTATGCACTATGACGTAATACGTCTATAAAGAGCAAAACAAGAGTTCTAACAACAGTATAAAGGTTTTGTAAAGTAAACACGTTACGAAAATGACAGTTTCATTAGATCCTTTTTAGTGTGTTACTTTTTCCATATTTTGGTATATAAGACATATAAATCACCTATCCTTCGAAAGTATAGAATTTGTCATTTCATTAACCACGATTCTATATCACTATAAAATTAAATCGCTATTCAGTTTGGAAAAAGTAAAGCGAAACTAAACATACTATATCTCATGTCGTTGTTGAAAACCGGCGATATGTTGGTTAGATAAAGCCTACACTGCCGGCCAAAAGTTTGAGACCACCTTGAAAAAATTACAATATTGAATAAAACTCCAAAAGTTAGTGCTC
>DWQX01001708.1:0-25933 GCA_018245475.1 Pharmacophagus antenor | reverse complement strand
CAATTTATTGATTAAGTTTGTAAACAGGCTTTCGGGCGCAGTGACTATAACTTAAATAAAAAAATTTAACCTTGTTCCAAATTAAGTAAATTTTTTTTATAAAATTTTTAAAAACCCCCCCCCCCCCCGTTTCACCCTCTTATAGGTGGAATTTTAAATAACTCTTCATAATGAACACCTATTCATCACCATGAATAATTATCTAAGTTCCATGTCTGTAGGAACAGAGGTTTAGTCTATGCGTTGATATACAGATTAGTCAGTCAGGGAATCATCCAAGACCGAAAACAAGTGATTAGTCAGTCACACATCTTTCCAATCTGGCACACGTGTTGTCGTGGTGGTACCGTTCCGTGGTTACCCATGATGTTATGTGACAATAAGATCGTATAGAATGAAGTTTTCTCGCCCACAATAATGTCTCACAATTGTACAACTACTGAAATACAATAATCTTAGCGGCAGATTGACTATGAGAGTGATAGACTGCCAAGCGGTTTTGACAAAAACTCCTTACTTGTGAGAGCCCGGAACCGAACTTCTGTATTATAAACAACCGCTTATTATTCGCCACTCTCTTTACCCTCCGTGACCAAGCCGCTATGCAAGAGGGAAGAGTAGTGTTAGTATTGTTTCGCCGCTTATCCTATCTTTCGCGGCCGAGTAATGGCCAAACATTAGATCTGACGCAACGAGTCAAAAATGCCTTTGTTTTCTAATGCTTACTCTCTTATACCCCATGGCCCATGGGTGATGGATTCGAAAAGATCCGTCACACAAATGAATTATAGTTGTTTTTTATTTATATTGGCGCGTTTTACCAAGAGAGGAACAAATGTTGACCTCTCCCAAGATAAGGCCGCATGTTACGGCCAACACTAGCAGAGTAACCAACGCGCGAGAGCATTCCCGTGACTCGATTAAAGGTAGAAAATTGTACATATGTCCTTGCCTCCACGAAGACACTTTTGCGATGGCATTTTCCGTATGTAAAACTAAAAACATGGTAGACAGATATGCACACATTTTGGTGCATTCTCTATATTAACTGTCATTATTTGTTATATTCAAAACTAATTTAAATATGCCTTAGCTTGTGCCCAGCAATATATTATCTCTCATTGAATGTAACCGAGTATATACGTACTACATAGGAGTACTAAGTACGATTATGTTGCTTATAATTACATGGAAAAATGAATGTATTTATAATATTCATATTGAAATATGATATTTACATACCTGCTGAACTAAGTATACAGTGCTCGTATCGATACAGTAGGTTTTAACACATAATATATTCGTTGTTGTAAATATAATTTTTATTTCGAAAATCGACAGGATTCTGTAGATTTGTACACTGTAGTTGTAAATAGGACGTAATACTTCAGAAATGTGGGTAAGTAAGTAATTCAATCCAAGAAGATATAGTATTACAAAGGTAATAGCATTATTGTTACCCTGGCTAACAAGATTGTGTGGTGTAGTGGGCTAAGGCTTCTTAGCGAATAATACGCGTAAGTGTGACGCCCTCAATGCAGTAAGTGCATAAGATGCAAACCGATTATTACCAACTGCTCCACATATTTATTTTTTCAGTTACTTAATAGCTGAAATACTTTATAATGGCTCTAATTTTGTCATAGCCTACTTATTTTAGTTTTAAAGATGTCCAAAATGTAATTATAATAAATTTATTCAAGATTTGCACATTGATGATATATAATACAATTTAAATGTTGACTCTATTATGCCTTATAAATACAAGGTGGGTAGAAACTTAACTGGTAGGACTAAGAATTAACAGGTGGTTCATGAAAGAAAATAACGACTACAAATAAAGCCACATATTAAAAATGTTTATTAAACGACGAAATACATTTAATAAAGAATCTTAATTTGACGAATACTACATTTTTCCTTCTTTTATCTGACAAAATAGAAAATCAGTGATTTTTTAGTGAACTCTATTTAAATACAAATTTCTATTGAAACTGCTGTCCTTTGCATTTTAGTGTCATGGGAGTTATATTCGTGTGTTTATGATACATAAAGGAAACGTATGTTATTTTTGTTAAAAAATATTATTTGAACAAAAACCTCGTAGAAAAATTCTAATCTTCTCATGAAATCGTTTTACTATATTATAATAATTCAATTTAAAAAAACTAATGTAGAAAACATTTTTAAGTAGTACATTCTTTTAAAATGAAATTTTTTTTATGTCATTCTTTTAAAATTAATTTATACTTTTTCTTTACTTTTTAAGTAACGTTTTCTCAAAAATTATTAATATTGTGTAAGAAATAAACCGAGTAACAAGGCCGATATAGCCTTGAAATCTGCTCTCTTGAAAGTGGACCTGATGGAAAAGTGCTCGCCAGACCGTGTCGGTCGTGAACTTATTCCGTACAATGCCTATTGTACGGCTCGAATGAGAACCTTACAAACAGCAAATCTATAACAATTGCGTAAATTTTGTAATTGGAAACATATTAATTAAATCATAACTTATTAGATGTGTCAACCGTCACTGCTCATGTTTCATACTGTTTTCAGTAAATTTACAAAGTAATTACTTTTTCATTTATTAAGTGTGTTTACGCTATAGTTTATTTAATATTTTTACTGAATTATATATTTTTTAATAATATTGTCTAAGGAAAAAATCGTCGATAAAAATATTAATGACATTCCTTGTCTTCTTTTTATTGGTTATGGGCAAACACGGTCTCGATGTTACCTGTTGTTAAATGACAATGGAGCCGTAGATGGAGAAGCGTGTTCGCCCAGAATACATCTGGCTCACACATGTATGACTGTTGGAACACAGCAGTGCTGTTATCGCGACAGGTTGGCATTTAGGGGAAGTAGTTAGCCAGACGGACTTGAAAAATTCTACCACCATCCAGACTGCACTATTCCTCTGATCCGGGAGTCGAACCCGGGACCTCCTCTATCTTACAAAGCAAGCGGGTAAACCACACCGCCAGGGAGGCAGTCATTATTCATTCAAAGTAATCAAGAAGTTGGAAAACTAAAAACACCATTTTGGAATTTTTAAGTTTTTATTATGTTTGAAATATAATCAATATTTTGTCATGATTATCTAATTTAAGTTTTTGTTTATTTAACTTTAATTAATTCTCAACATATTTACAACAGTAATAAATAACTTTTTATTAAAAAAAAACAAATTTAGACCCGAAAAATATCGAAATAACTATTTACTTACAACATTACAAATCAACAATGGTAACATCTTACATGAATGTGATAATCCCATGTAATCGAAGGACCGTAATGAAGCCGTCAGCGTGTATAATCAAACTGAATGCTCAAACAGATACGCTTTGGAGCGGCGGCTCCGTACATAAACCAACAAGGGCTTGGCTTTGCCGTGCCTAGTCGTTTGGAAGATTTATTTAACGCTATCCAAATAAGTGCTTTTCGTAAGCGAAAAGATCCACTAAGCAGATAATTTTGATTGACTCAAATTTTCAAACCAACGATCAGAGCTTTACTTAAACTAAACATTGCACACATTGAATCAAGATTGTGAATATCCAAAGATTTCGAGAAGCGAATCTTCATGTTATTTTTTCTTTTATAATACATGGCAAATTATACAATATATTTGCGCCTTCAATACCTTAAAACTTGTACGACTTAAACACATGAAAAGTTCCTGCAGCTTAGCTAGATAAGCAGGCAGATATTGCTATGATAGACCTGCCAATTAAGATACGTTTACTATACATATTATTCAAATACAATCGATAAAAGCGATTGAAAAGTTAATAATTATTTATAAACGTTAATAAAATTTGTAAACTTTATTTTCACAGAATCATAATTATTAATAACGCTAGTTCTGTTAAGTATATAAAGAAAACTGTACATGAATTATTCACTTACCACTACAAATTTTCACGAGACTTATTAAAAGTTCTTAAAATAACCTGTCCCGTCGCAATTCTCATGGTAAATTATATGCTTGCTGATAAAAATGAGATGCCAAAAAGATGCCCCCGTTGCCGCATTGCACTTGTTGCTTTAAGACAGAATAAATCCTAATTTTACTAGAAACAGCGCTTTTCCGACCTGTTTAGAGAAAAGTGTGCACACTACTGTTTGGCAGAAATAGACGCGAAACAAAAAATAATCATCAAATTCAGATGAAGTTTACAAAGTCAAGGCCAGTTTTTTTATTTTCCCGCCATATTTTTATTTTTTAGATCCACAACAAATTGTCAAAATTGACTTTGAAAATTTATTGCTGGTAATGAAAATCGTCGGGTAATAATATTACGTAAAGAATGGTAATACTGAATAAGGAATAATGGAGACACACTGCGATATTTGCCGCTTTAACTGTGACAAAAATTCTAGTGTCCTCCACTAACCACATTCAATAAAGATAAAACGTATATATTTCATGTATACATGCGTAAGTTAACCGAAGCGCTTGTGCCGCGCTTATATTTTTACCTGGAACCTACCACGATAAACAAATTGAATTTATCATTGTAGTTTTTAATAAGCAACAATAAAAAAGTAATTATTAAAATTCACAAAAGAATAATTTTTGACTTTTAGAATCATTTAAAATATGTGTATCATCTCAAAATATCTTCTTTCTAAAGGACTTAAAAAATATAACATGAAAAATTATTGAATTATAATTACTATTCACTTTCCATCAGGTAAACCATTCGCTCGTTTACCTACTCTTCGTATACAAAAAACAACTTAAAGACAAAATGAAACTTTATTATAGATCTGTTATGAATTTACAATAGTCCGTAACAAGCTTTCTATTATTTTCATCGACAAACGAAATAAATTACTTTGCAAACATAAATAGATACTTTAAAAATACACTAATGTTTTTTATTAATTGTCCATGAGCTAATGCAGCAGTCTGTTGCGGCATTATATTTCTCCATCGCATTTAGGTCTATCAGGTTACTACTATAAAATAGCCAATCTGCAATCTGAGGTCAGTAGCAGCCGGACTTCCGATAACACACAACCGAAGAAGTCCACTGGCAATCATGAAGGTTCTGTTAGTACTAGGAGCACTCGGCTTTGCGGCAGCATGCTTTGCCTACGAAGCCGAGTCCGATCTCGCCGTAGCTGAAAGCAAGAGCCACCATCACGAACATGGCGGTGGTCATCACCATCACGAGCATCACCACCACGAACATGGCGACAAGGGAGGAAAAGGTCACAAAGGACATCATCACCACCACAAAGGCGACGAAGGTCATTACGACAAACACCACCACGAGGGGCACCACCACGAAGATGGAGGAGGCTACAAAAAACATTGGGATGAACACGACCATCATGGAGAACACCATGAGCACGGCCATCACCACAAAGGAGGTAAGCATGGCCACCATGAACATCATGATAAGGGCGAGCACACCGACGGTTACCATAAGAAATACCACAAGGACCACTTCCACAAGGACCATCACTTCCACGACGGTCATCATGATGAAGGCAAACATCACAAATATGGCAAGCATCACGGACATCATGAAGAACATGAAGGCCACCACAAAAAGGGAGGACATCATCATTCCGGGCATCACGAAGGTCATCATGGTAAACATGGACATCATGACAAACATCATTATGATGAGGGTCACCATGACCACAAAGGCCATCACGGACATGATGAGCATCACCATCATCACCATGGCCATGGCAAGAAAGGTGACCATGAAGATCATAAGCACTGGGGATTCCAACATGGTAAACATTAAGACGAACAATTTATAAAATACACGTTATTTGTATTTGTTATGGATGTGCGAGATTGTTTTTATTATTATTATTATTGTTATTTTTACAATTTTTATAAAAGTATACAAACTTTGTTATATTTAACTGTTTCATTATTGAACATTACAATGAAGTGAAAAAAAATATTCTATAACTCTACATTACTGCTCACAAATATTTAATATTCACACTTACATATTGGATCCAATATTGTATACATAAAAATGTTTCTATAGGCCTGTGAAAGTTCTGTAGCTAATTTTGAATATTAGACCATTATATTGAAATCACCGCTTTTTTATGAAGGTGCTACGTTAGATCAATATATATATAATTTTAATACAGTATAGTAAAAAGAAATTACTTGTAAGCATCGTAGAAGCAAGAACTTTGAGAGGACTTCTTAAAGTGGAAAATGTTCATATTTCTCGCATTTCTACAATTTCAATGGATATGACATTTATATAAATAATATTAAATTATGTTAAAATTGGTTTATTAATCACTTAAGAAATTATTAATGTGGTTAATAACAATTTCCTGGTTTTAGTAGAAATACTTAATACTAAACTTTTAATATCAATTTGAAAGAATTAAAAGAATAATTTTATAATTAACAATTGGAGATAAAAACATAATACACATTTTCATTGACGATACGCTAACACTTTACCTCAATTTTACACAATGTTACTTATGTGATAATGACACTGTAGAAAGGCGTACTCGCCCATTATACTTTGGCTTTTATATGTAAGACTGCGGAAGCATGGCAACGTTATGGCAGCAGATTTACACTAAAGGTGGTAGGTAGTCAAGCGGGTTCGATAAAATAATACCACTATCCAAATTCCAGCCACGTGGTCCCTGAATCAAAGCAGAAAAGGCAAAATTAATGCATCATTACGTAAAGGCATCAAAAAGTAAACCACTGCGCCACGGTGATAGTTATATATAATAATAACTTAAAACCGATAATATAGCTCGAGCAATCTTACCTATTAGACACTAAACACAAATAAAACAAACAAGTAATGTGTGGAGATAATATTTTCATTATCGCACTAGGCTAGTTATTTTACAGATTTTGTATGAGGTCACTAAAAATATACTCGGCCATGTTTTTCAAAAATTTAAACAACATTTACAACCTCTAAGATTAAATGAATGAATGGTTGTCCGGAAGAGACTGCTTTTAGCAGAAAGACCGCCTTTTGCACTAGTAACGTATTCTCTTACTTCGCTTTATTTGTAACATTTACTTTCTTTTATTTTGTTTCATGTGTATTTTATTTTGTTTTTGTTATGCAATAAAGACTTTTCTATTCTATTCTTTTTCTTAAGCTATCTAATGCTACCAAATTATCTTTTTAGAAGTGTGACATACCATTTATGACATATGCACTTATTAGCAGGTGTTATGAGAACTTACCACAGATTTATTCCTGATATTCCTTATGAAATAAAAGCTTCAAGGATTTTATTATATCGTTAAAAGTAATTTGAGTGAAATTGGCGATAGTAAAAAAAGTAATATGAAAAATGATTTACACATTTATGTATATATAGAACCCGTAAGATATAAGTATCTACAATTTGTCTATACATGTCGGACTAATAACTTACCTATTATACAAGTACATGTATACCCTAAACAAAAGAGATCATTTTTATTTATTTTAATACTAAGTCGCAAGAATAGTTATTATAAACAAATGAAAAAATATTATCATCGTACATGTAGTATACATTTTGAAAATAAAATTACATAAATTAATTAAAATAAATAAAACAGATTGTTACTTGAGATAGGTCATAGCCAATTGTAGCTATGACAAAAATCTAATAATAATGGTATGACGTTACGAACCCTTCAGGCATTCTCAAAATATTTTATAACCTTTTACTTCTCCTACAGAGAATATATAGGAGCCGTGCAATGAGATGTACTGATAAATTGTTTCAATATAAAAATTCTTATTGAGTCGAGATACTAGCAATACAAAAACTTTATGAGTTGGTAGGCAACGAAATTATTTTTAACCGACGAAAAGAAAGATGTTTTCGATGGACTGATTTTGATTTATTTTCTGACGGTAGGGAACAAAAGAAACGTAGCTTTTAAACCACTAAATTTCTAATTAAACTGCATATTTGACGATTCATTTCATTGATTTTTCAATTGTTTTTATTTAAACTTCTTTTATTTGTTTGTAATTATAGTCGATTCTGCTTGTTGGTTAAAAAAAATGCTTAGCTTCCTATAATTATTATTAATTTAAAGTTAAAATTAATTGTTGTTCGTGTATTGTTTCTAATAATTTCAATTTTAAATTGGTATAAAAATTTGAT
This sequence comes from Pharmacophagus antenor, assembly GCA_018245475.1. Lineage (NCBI taxonomy): Eukaryota > Metazoa > Arthropoda > Insecta > Lepidoptera > Papilionidae > Pharmacophagus > Pharmacophagus antenor. The sequence goes on along the minus strand of DWQX01001708.1, from coordinate 17,785 downwards.
ATTAATACATATTTTTAACATACGTATTTTTCACGTGTCATGTCTCTCTCGTTGTAGCTATAACTTTTAGACCGCTGTTTTAAAGAACGTTCGTAATTTAATGGCTTTTTTAGAAAAGCAAGAAGAGTTTTAAGAAAGGCAGAAATTACATACACGTCTCCGTAAGTACGAAAATGGTGGGATATATTTGTAGTTATCAAAAATAATCTATATTAGAAATTATGTCCGTCTTAAGTACAAGATTTTGCGGATTAAAACTTTTAAATAAATAAATAAGTAGTGGATATTCGGGTGAGACTGTACAGTTAAAAGCACTGAACATTATGTTCCGTTTATACCAAGTCAAATGTCGCAATTACTAATACTACTTAAATAAAAAACTACATACACTATAGTAATCTAAATACAAAAATACTAAATATTTATTTACATTTCACAGATACAGTATATTTTGAATGTAAAATTGTTCTGTTGAAAAGATAACCTATAAAAATTTACTAAAAAGGACATCATAATATTTAATTATTATACTGAAAACAACATGTATTAATCAGAGCTTATGAAACAATTTTGTAATATCTAAAATCAGCAATAACAAATCTACTTACTTTTAAAACTCTATATTTTATTGTTACCTGTGAAAATAGAGTAGAGAAAAACGACAGACTCAGGCGAAATGACTGTGAGCCCTGTAACCTCAACGGATAGCGCAACGGTTAAAGGCTATAGGCGTTACATTAGCTGTCACGTCCTTCGCTTACTAATTTCACCAATTGCAACTAGATACTTTAATAATAGATATAAATTGGTCTCACAAACAAGAATCCAATCAGTGTGGTCCCATTATTCAAACATTAAACGTTCAAGTTAAAACAATTCAAACAAAATGAGGACGCTAGTCGCCCTATCCCTTCTGGGATGTTTAATAGCCGTTACAGCAGGTCTGGAAGTCGAAAAAAAAGAAATAGATTTAATCACCGCTGCAAGTGATCACAAAGGTCATCACCACGAAGAAGGGGGCGGTAAGGATCACCACGCTCAACATCACCATGAACACGGGGAAAAGGGTCACAAAGGACACAAAGGACACCACCATCACCACAAAGGCGAACATGGAGAACATCATAAGCATCATCACGAGGGTCATCATCATGAACATGGAGGTGGACATAAAAAACACTGGGATGAACATGACCATCACGGGAAACACCATGAACATGGCCATCACCATAGAGGCGGCAAGCACCATCATAAAAAACATCACGACAAAGGCGAAGAAACTGAGGGATATCATAAGAAATACCACAAGGACGAGTACCACAAAGACCATCACTTCTACGATGATCATCATAAGGAGGGCAAACATCATAAGCACGGAGATCATCACGGCCACCATGAGAAACACGGAGGACATCACAAGAAAGGAGGCAGTCACCATTCCGGACATGAAGATCATCACCACGGCAAGAAGGGACACCATGATAAGCACCATTATGATGAAGATCATAAAGGTCACAAAGGCCATCACGGACATGATGAACATCATCATCACCACCATGACCACGGAAAGAAAGGCGGACACGAGGACCATAAACATTGGGGATTCCACCACGGCAAACACTAATTTGTTTAATTTTAAGATAATTATTGTTTTATATTTGTTATGCTCAAAATACCTCGTTATAAACTGATGTTAACGTTATCAAATAAACAGTTTTTAGTATATATAAATTTTTATATTATCCTAAATTGTAGTACCGATAAACATCTGTAAATAAATTATAAAAAAAGCAATCTTGAAGCGCTTGAATGTAACGAATTTAAGTGGTACCGTAAAAGATGACGCCATCACTATCGGTCGCAGAATCAGTCGTCCAGAAATCTGCAGCAACATGATTGCTAAAGATTGCGTTGTAATCAAGCAAAAATCAAAGCGTTGTTATCTATAAATTGAAAGTGCAGAAACATTTAAATCACAAGTCACGTAACGTTGCTACAAATAACAAGTCTTTGGTAAGTATTTGGGAAAGTTTATTATCACTGAATTTTTGAAATAATACAATTTTCAATATTAATTTTATTCAATTATATAATTCTTATTTATTAATTGATTAATTACGCTTCATACTAAACTTATTTAATTATAATATATTTATAGAAATGAGGGTGATATTATGGACGCTGTTAGTAGCATGGAATCTAGTATCTTTACAAGCGCGAAACTTCGGTCATACCGAAGCAGAAGACAAGATAATGCTGAAAGATATCGCCTTAATACCTGGTAGCACTAAAAATATAGACCAAACACCTGCAGGCACTGAAAAAAAAGAAGCTAAAGAGAGCAAACAAGAATCGGGCGGCGGCCACGACCATCATGCACACCACCACAAGGAAGAAGAAGAGAAGGGTGATAAAGGTTACAAGTCGCATCATCATCATGACAAAGGGGAACATGGTCACAAAGAGCAGCATCACCACGAAGGACATCATGACGAACACGGAGGACACAAAAAGAAACATCACGACGAGCACGATCATCACGGAGAACATCACGAAGCCGCACACGGTCACAAGGGGGGTAAATTTGGTCACAAAAAAGGACATAAAAAAGGTTCTAAAACAACCGGTTACCATCATAAATCCCACAAAGACGAATACCATAAGGAACATAAATTTTATGATGATTTCCATAAGGGAGGTCATCATCACAAACATGGTGATTTCCATGGTCACCATGACAATAAGGACGGTCACCATAAGAAGGGTGGACATCATGAAAAGGGACATCACGAAAAACATCACGGAAAGAAGGGACAACATGATAAAGGACATTATGACGAAGATCATAAAGGTCATAAAGGACACCACGGTCACGAAGAACATCATGCCCATCATCACGACTACGGAAAAAAAGGTGGACATGCAGGCGGAAAGGAGCACGGTTATAGCCACGGAAAGAAAGCTTGATAATTTCCTTATATTTCTCAGGTTCAATTATATTTGGATTCAAGTCATCATTTTTGTTAAGTATTAATCTTATTGTTTAATATAAGGTTGTATAAAATTATTAAAAAAATATTAACAATTATCAATGGTTTATTATTATAAAAGGTATGACTGTCATATTCAACTCACTACATTTTTGATTTAATACGAAGCCAATTTTAATAAATTAGTCTTATTTTTGAATTGCATAAATAACGTTATGAATCACATACAAATTTTTTCAGAAGACGTTTACATTTTTAAATGACTTGCTCAATGTTTAATGTGAACATGGCATAAAACAATTCAAATTAATTGAAAGAAAACTTCGGAAGTAACGACAGAACCAACCAGTCAGTACCTCGTCTATTCAAATACTCATGAAAGTGTCGTTTGTTATAATATAAAAAAAAACGTGGTTTAAATTTTAGTGTATCACGAAATAGGGATTACAGTAGTTAAAAAAAATAAAAACTCACAAAATTGTAAAAAATTCAATCAATTTCACTACTAAGTATTAAAATTGGAGGGAAATAATTTTGGTTCACAAAAGACAACTTTTTGTCTACCTGCCTTTTAACATGTTTTTTCGCCAATCATGTAAAAGCAATACGGAATAATCAGCTATAGTCTATTAATTTATACATTCTGCATTTCATGATTTCGACCCGTGGGCTAGCTACCGTCCTGATATTGCCGACATACCGCCATAAAAGAATTACTGTTCTTGCATACATATACAATAAAAGCCAAAGGATACTATACGAACACACCTCGCCATTTTCGTTTTCACTGTCCCTAAAAGCTTCACCAACCATCCTCCGATGATGAGAACAGTCCTCTTTTTTCGAACTATATTCTCCACTAAACTTCCTGTATGACCTTACTGTAATATGGCAACATTATACCCACGAAAAAAATGGTCTGTTTATGCTGTAGATTCTTGAAACTACGAGACAGGTTCCAATACAATTTGATATAATAATAATGTCTGATCATATTGTCCACTATTTTAGACACTTCACAGTGAAAATGTGTTTCATTCCTTGAGGATAACAGATTTAATCTTTGGTTTTCCTATAATAGTCTAGGTAACTTAGTTTATTCAATGTAATGTGCCTTTGGTCTTTAATTATCTCTTTCAGAGTATATAATAGTATATGAAAGTTTGAATCGAAAATATCTTCAACTCACCACCTTTTAAATTTATTACTATCTAATAAATAAATCCATACTTAACATATTCCAGTACAAGCAGTGTTAATGAATATTAGCAAAATACAATCGATCATAGAGGAAATAAATAACTTTTGTTCTAAGAAGTAATTTGTATACATAGGTATAGACATTACATAGACATACATAATTTTTATTGTAACTTCTCTGGGAGAAGATATAGAAATTATATGTATAGATAAACTGATGAGAAATCAAATTTTTTTTCCCAATAACTATACCATTTTCTTCTCACGCCAAAACAAATGCATTTACAAAAGCTGGTAAAACTAAAGATTGCATTTAGAGGCATAAGCAGGATGTAGCCTGAATTACACACAGGCCAAATTGCAAAAATGGGTGATGTTGAAATTACAGCAAATTCATGGCAACAATGCAAATATTCACTAGTCCACTCACTTAAAAATTATAAAAAAATTAAAAAGAAAAATTCCTTTTTATCAATACTTTATAAATATTTTTAATAATTAATATTCAAAATATTATTACAGTAAAGTCATCAGAGGAGCAAGATGATCAAATTCAATCTTCTCTGTAATATTCTTGGTCTTAATATTTTCATCTTGATTAGCAATAAATATAAGATTGCCATCATCCCTCCAGCCATATTTCTTCACCCAATGCTTCAAGGTCACATCTGAAATAAAGACAGGCAACATACTAAAAATTTAAAACATTTGTTCATTTTATACTATCTGTACTCTTATTTAATTATTAGGCTTATAACAAAAATATAACATGAAAACAAATAAATATTTTATAAAATATACACACCATCAATCCCTCCTAACAAGTTAGCCAGGTTGTTTTTATCAATGGTCTGGAATGTAATACCAACCACATGACATACAAATTTACGAATTGAGTCATGAAAACTGTTTATGCGATTACACAGCTCAGGCATTTGATGAACCCTGTTCCAGAATTGAGCAAAGTCACATTGCTCTAGAATGTCCGCTAAGTATTTTATTTGAGATATTGTTTCATTTTCTGCCTAGAATAAAATAAAACCTTTAAATATGCAAGATTATTTTCTTAAGATAGTATTTTAAAAAAATGTTAAGTAAGGTACAATGCAAGCAAGGAGGATCTACCCTATAGATAATTCATGGAATTATTAAATTAGGTACATATATTAGTCATAATTATGAACAGTACAGGAATAAATATAAAAAAGAAATATATTATAAAAGTATACAACTCTTACAATACTTACAACAGATTCGAGCAAAAGGCACTTGCATAAAGTGAAATCTGTGTGGGGAAAGTTTGTTAACGCCTTTAGAAGTATCTGACAAGTTATGTCAGAGTTGAACTTCTCTGGATTAAACTGGTATAATTTTAAAACTGCCAAATTTGCTTCTAAATCATATGTGTTCTCCCTTGATTGCATTTCAACATATCTTTCCAAAGTCTGTAAATTTGCTGGATTATATCTAAAAACAAATCATTTATCAATTTGTTTCCATCTGATTTTAATTATAAACAATATTTGATTTATCAAATATTATCTTTAAGTCTTTATCTAACCCCTGGTTTAACAAGCATTTAAAAATAGTTAACAGTACTAGAAATATAGGAGAAATTGAAGTATTTAAATACATTGAAATCTAAAACAACAAAGAACACAAATGTCTGTCTATTGCGTACAACCACACAGGTATGTATAAACTAATTAACATGTTTAAAAATTGTAAAAAGTTTTATCAAGAGTCAAAATTTTTTAGGATTGTTTTGGTTTTATAAAAATTATCAAATAGCTATTAAGTTATCTTTGTAAATAGCCTGTAATTATGTATGAGTTAAATAATTACAAGTTATTTAAAAATAATACATAGATCTAATCAATCTTTTACTCGTGATCTTCAGGTAATCGTATGCTATCTACATTGACATTAGGTTCAAATATAACCCTAAAAATATATTTAAGAGTACAAAAAAGAATTTCAAATGAAAAAAAAATTATAGCGGACTGGAGAAACTTATTATAGTTTGTGAAACATTAGGCTATCTGTAAATAAGAATATAGTATTTATTAAAGCTACCTCTCGATACTCTTTAAAATGCTTGCGACTGTTTGCTTCATTGTTTCAGCCATCGTTAAAAAATTATTAACTAGCAAAATATAATATTTTGCGTATATTACAGAACAATATTAAACACGGTTGTCTACAGAAAGACGCGTGGATTTTTAACATACGCTTACATAGAATATCTATCAAAGAGGTTGTTTCAAAACCATAGATAAATTTAATCGTTTTTTCTGGTTTTCTGCCAATAAATACAGTATATCCAAAAAAATATTATTTATAATATAATCGAAACTTTCATGAAATAATCTAAGTAAAAATTGCCTTATTCCTTTGTCAAATATATCGTCGCATGTGAAATATCATCGCATAAAAATCGTTCTGCAATATTTAAGAAATATAATAGTTTTAAGTTATATGTTGATAGGATTAATGTCGTCCCAAATTGACGAACACAGTTATAGCAGTCGTTTGACAAATCCAAATAATAAAATATTAGTAAAATTTCATTTATAAATTATCATTTTGGGCAATGAAGTATTATTTACCAAATATAAGTACAGAAAATGCAACTCTCTTAATAACAATATAACTGTATTTTGCCTTCAAGATATAGGACTTTTGTAGAATATTATGCAACTTTTAATTATTATTACAAATTTAAAAAAAGTGAATAAAAGGTATTAATAGTTTTTGCAATGTTCGTTTATTACTCTTACATACAAAACTTAACTAGAGTATTCTTAAACATACCAGTCTATTGTTTCTTAAAACTCTTAAGAATGGGATAAATATTATCAAATGCTTCATATATTTCTTGTCGTACTTTGGCACCAGTTAACACCACTTTACCAGATACAAAAATCAGTAACACTATTCTAGGTTTCACCATACGGTATATAAGTCCAGGAAACAGCTCTGGTTCATAAGAACTGAACTGGCCATGAGTAAGTACTAAACCTTCTAAACGAATTGGAAACTTTACATCACAACTGCCAACCATATTTTGTATTTTGAAGTCCAAAAATTTTGCCTAGAAAAAAGGTATTTGATAGTGATTACAACATTCAGAAATTATTTCTATTTTTTCTATAGGAATATTATACATATAGTAGTAAAACCAGAACCTCTCATTTTATGAATGTCTATGTGTGCTAAGAGACTGTAACTAATAAAGTATAAAATGGATGATAAAAATTTTTTGAAATACTAATCTCTAGGACTATGTATTATCAATATATTTGGCATGTGTATTTTTACATAAAAAATTATATTGTTTTGTCTTTTCAATAACCACAAATTAACACTGCAGTAAATGAATTTTTATATTTTTTAACAAATTTTAATGACAATAATGGACATCTATCTGTCATCTATTTTCAGACAATAATATATAAATGCAATAAATTTATACTAGCTGAAAAATAGCATTTTAAATTTTATTTTTAAATTATTAAAATACATAGGCATAAATTTTATGGTTAAGGTTATGGATTTATGTTTACCCTATTACAAGTGAAAATACATTCACAAAATGTTAATACATCATCACAAAATTAATATAAGTCATTAATACTTTACAAACTAAAAGAAATGGATTTGTTTAACATATTTGCAGATAGCTATTACACATGCAGTATATTGGGATATATGCTGGGTCACCACTGTAAATACAAAAAGTTTTAAAAAAGCATTTATTTATTCTTCATTCACTTTTTATGCAAAAAAGTTCATATACAAAAATTTGCACCATCTACAAAAATATTATTTTTATGCAAAAAAGTTCATATACAAAAATTTGCACCATCTACAAAAATATTAGTGGAATTATTTAAATGTAATAAAAATATACATACTGTAAATCCAAGTTTTTGAATAATTCTGGCATATTTCCTGGCAGCCAACCTTGAGTCTTCTTCACTTTTAGCACCCGTACACACCATTTTTCCGGATGAAAAAATAAGTGCTGTAGTCCTTGGTTCCCTTATTCTCATAATAACAGCAGCAAAACGCTTTGGATTATATTCAGCATTTCGTGCATGAAGAGCTATCTTCTTTAGATCTAGCTTACAATTAAGATTGACAGTTGAAACAATATTTCTGAAAAGAATACAAATAAAAATCCAATGCTTCAATCAAAACAAAACATATTCTAGTTATATAAAATTTTCTAACATTGTGTAGACAAATTTGATTTATTACATTTATTATAAATTTCACATCTCTCACATCTTATACTATTTGGAACAACTCACACAGTACTTTGATCTAAAGATAGATAGCTAAAGGACCTGTAGAATGGAGTATTAGAGAGTGATATATGTACATAGATATTTCTAACTAAACTTAAATAAAAATATATTAACATTCAGTTACAGATCTAACACAAATGTTCATCACATGAATGTTCGTCCTGAGTGGGAATCAAACCCCTGACCCCTGGTGTAAGTGGCAGGGTTACTACCATTACACTAATGGGTCAGTCAAACTATAATATCTATAGTAGTATAATACAACTTTTCATTAGTTATCTAAAGATTTCAATTGTGGTTATTTATTATTAAATCATCCCCATCAGGATGATTGGCAATCTTCGACTGTGAGATTTAGGCACCTTTTTTAATCACTCACAACCACCCTGTAGTATGTTGTCACCAGTGGTTTTCGGACTTATACAGGTTAGGACCCTTCAAGAAAAGAGCCTACTACTTCCTTAAAGGTCAGCAATGCAGTTGTGGCTGTTTGTAGACAATTGTGATCACTTTCCATAAGGTGAACTGCAAGCTCACTTCATACTTTTTTTATGAAAAAAAAAGAAAATGGAGCAGAATACTCACTGCAATTGTGGCAAAATACCAGGATCTGCTGAATGTGGAGTCATTGGTGTCATAGGTGCAGGGCTTGCTTGTCCAAGGATCTGCTGTCCGGCCAAACTACCGCTTGTGATCATGGGTGACATCATATTTTGCTAATTATGGGTAAAAATGTAGGGATAAATAACAGAAATAATACTTATTACATTAGTTTATTTCTGGCACACCTATTTTTAAATTACACTTAACCTTTCCTTCCTACAAGGAAGTCAATTCCAATTAAATTTAAAGATAATTTATCATTTATGTATGGCAAAGTAATAAATAATTCAATCACCTTTTGTGGGTGATAAATAACCACTATCCAATCTTAGTCTTTGAAGTTTACAAAACTATTTTTATCGTACCGGTGTTTGAGGTTGCATCATTTGCTGAGGGGTCGCATAACTGGCGGTTGGTGCGTAAGTGTGCGTAGACCTTTGAGGAGTACCCATTAAAGATGCGCCAAAACCCACTAATGGTGAAGAACCCAGCGTGGCTAAAGAATGCTGCTGTTGTTGTTGTTGTTGCTGCTGCTGAATTTGCTGTTGTTGGTGCATTGCATTTGGTAAAATTTGTTGGTCCTCTTCTGGTTGATGCAGTGGAGTACCTATACCAGGTATATTGTAAGGACTTGGTAACATTTGGTCCATATTGAATCCTTAAAGCTAATCGCTGAATTAATAGAATAGATTAGAAATAGATTAAATTTTCTAATGATACGCGAATTATAGTTTTTAAAAAAAATTTAAAATTTGAAAGATCTATTTACTAATCACTTTGACATTGACGTTGACTGCTTGATTTTAATTTTCTTTTCTAATTCGTCTGCTTTTTTTGCAAATAGGCTAAAGTTTTAAGACCATGCTGCCTTGTCTAAGTTGACATTAATTGTTACATATTGTTGTTTTCATGGGGTAAAAATAAACAGCACAAACCTTAGTCTCTAAATGCCACATATATTCGTACATCAAAGTCAATAAGCAAAGTCTTTTAAAGTCATTAATATATAATTGAAACATTATTATTATAATGGATTTATACATCTTTATTTATTTTAAACAGCCAAACCATACCATGGACGTATTATCAAAACAGAACTAAGTATTACCAAAAATAAAAAGAGCACGTAAATGAAAAAAATTTAATCCTATCTAGCTAACAATAACATCCAAGGAGCCAGTGACAGTGTTATTGATCACACTGTCGTTTTCAAATTTTAATTTATTATTATTATCTGTGTTTATATATGTTTTAGTTAATATATTAAAGCAATTGTGTAAGTATCGATGTTTTCTAAGCATCGATGTATATCTAGCAACTCAACAACAAAAATATAGTTCGTGTCTAATTGTCATTTTCATATTGCTATTTAAATACGTATGTTAAGAATATTTACTCCTATATATTGTATCTTTAAGTCTTATTTTTAATTTAGTAATCCATTTTTATGATTTTGTTTTTAACAAAAGAGAAAATTGATGCTTAGAAAACCTCAAGTTTTCATGACATCCAATATTTATGTGGTGGTAAACACGTAATTGTGGTAAACATGTTAATTTATAATTATATAAATTATAAATGATAATATTTTGCTGTAATAAATTATAGACGAATTTATTACTTTCAAATATTACACATACATGATGAAAACTGATAAAGAAAAAGCAGCTGGTACTTACATATTAAAAAGTTATGGGCAGTTTTTTAAAAAACAATATCAAGATCACTTATTTATTTGTAATCACGCATTCCTGTTGAAAAATAAAACTTTCTTACCTATAAAACTTGAAATGAAGCCAAGTGAAAGAATTCCTATACCAGAGTTAGTGGCTTCTGATAACCCTATAATGACTAAAGTGTTGGGAGTTTTAAGCTCATTATGTATTGAAGTAGCGGCACTGAAAAAAGAAGCATTTAAAAGGTGTGTTTTGTTACAATATTTTTTAATGTTAACTATTTAAGTAGTTAACTATCCAACATAACAATATATTTATAATAACTGATCAGATTGGAACTTTTTTACATTTATACAATTATACCTTAGATTTATCTGTACAAAGTAAAGTTTTGTTTCTATAATTTATTTGATTATGAATTGTGTTATTAAATATAGTTTCCTTGTTCCTGAGTTTGTCTTTTTTGTAATTTGATTGTTTTCATTGCTCCATTATAAGCATATATAACATATATAAGATGCAGTCTAAGATCAAAATAAAGATAAGAAAAATTAAACCTCTACAAGATAAATTGTCAGTCATCTAATAGTGTTGTCTTAATACAAAGCAGTTATATATAGCTATTTTGCATAATGAGTATATGTAATAATTTATGCCTGTTTTTATATTTGCCAGGGTAGCGTACATGCACATAGTAATTAGGTTTTTAATTACCAAAGTAAATTTTTCTGTTTAATACTAGATTTCATGAGCATTAATCATTATTTGTTTATTGTTCACAGGCATTTTTCTTTCTTAGCTGTTTATGAATTATATTCCGAAAGTGATATTGCTTCACAAATGGAGTCAATATGTTTATTGAATGCATTTACTTCACATTGTAATGATACACTACAGAATCTTTGTAACCAAGTATATGCGGTTGTGTCTGAATGTCCCATAAATTTAAGTAAGTAACCAAAAGTATAATTAAAATATGTTTTAATAATCTTATCTAGCAGGAATCAGATGAGTTGATCATCCATTCATCCCACACACATGTATCCACAACAAGGACAGCATAAGTACTTTGCATATTACACGCCCATGTTAAAGTCAATTCGTTTCATATTTTCTTACAGTATATATTTTACATATACGAAATATAGGAAAGAAATATTTTTATTTTAACACACTGTAGGAAAAAGTAGAACCAAAATATTGCCTAGTAAAATTAATGAGATGGTAACAATAACGAAAAATCAAAGTCTTAAATATTTTTGTCTTGTAGATAAATTAAGCTCTAAAATATTGAGTCTAATTTGGTCCTGTTGTTCAATCATGATTTTATTAAAAAGCAGAAATATATGTTTAAAATATATTTTTTACTGCTCTAATAATATAAAGAACCTAATTAGAAAACTTATTTTCAGAAGAAATACAGCTGCATTATATTATTAATAATATTGGTGAACTTTTCACCATAATCATTTTAATAGAACTATTGATATCTAGAACATCTCTTCCAAAAAAATGGAATGATTTTTATAAAAATCTTAAGACATCCCCTCCTGAAAGTTTAGATATGGGTGAAGACAAATATAAAGCGATATTGGGAGCTGTTGATAATATTATATTTAAGATTATGAGTGATGATATAATTCAGAACACTTTGCATAACTTGTTGACACTGCGAAAGAACAACTTGATTGGCAATAATTGTACGATTGTTGCATCAGAATTCATGCGGTATCTTAAACTAGCTCTAATTAACCTGGATAAATTGGTGCAAGACAAACCTAACTCAGATAATATGTACAAATGCATAAAAATCAATGCACTGTTTGTGCTAAGTTCACATTTATTTGGGAATAGTGACAAGAAAATCTTTAAAGCGTTAGTTGATTTAAATTCAAAGGTATGCTGAACAAGCTTTTATTATTACAAATAATAATAACACCATATATAATAATAACTTATGAATGACATGGGTATGGAATTGCAAAACGTTTTTTTTTTTCATTAAGAATCTAAGTTGAACAAAATGAATTGCCTTAGCAAGCATTTCATTTACCAGCAGGTTCTTCATTCTGGTATACTACATGTTACCCTGTTATTATACATCCCTATTGTCATTAGAATAATAATCATCACAGACTTGTTGTCTTAGAACATAACAATAAACATAACATTGTTACAGTAATTACATTAGCAGTTGCCTTTCTATCTGAATTACAGAAATATATCACATTTTCATACTTATACAATAAGAAATACATCACCATATCTTTTATTTCTAACACCTGAATAACACAACATTATATTCACGTTGTGTCATCACAAGGAGATCCTGCTTGATACATTTGTTTAATTAAAAAAAAAAACTAAATTTTTCAGGCTCATAGCATCCACGTCATTGGGACAACCATATGGTTTCCAGAACAATTTTTACAAAGATATGTACCATCAATATCTTCTAATCATGGCAAATTATCACAAACTATACTCAAAGCCAGACAAGCTTATATACATACCAAGAAATTATGTCTAATCAAAGATTTAACAAGTTTTAAAAATGTGTCCCTACAATGGGTTTTGAATTTAGAGAATGTGTTTTCCAAAAATACAAAATTGAGCGCAACCGATATGAATCTTCACGCTAAAATAATATTAGAAGGACTTGACATTGCATCGAGGATCAATCATTATCTTTTGACATTTCTGAACTTACATTTTTCACTAGGATTACCTTTGTCCAAACAAACATTAATATTTTTGATTGAGATGATGGACTTAACGAAGGGTATCAAAAACGCTGTTACACGAAATAGCGACCAAATAATTAATTCGATTGCAATGATAATCCAACATTTGTTATTTCAAACAGCTTCCTCTATACAGGAAGTGAAGAAAATGTTGATGGGTGATAAAAAATACGCAAGCAAACAACTAGACGAGCTCACTTGTATTGTTATCGCTGAACAAGCAGTGAAAGGAGCAGCTACGGTTGAACGTAATACTGCTACGAATATTGCATTAAGTTTTGTTCCAGACACGACTTACGCAGATGACACATACGTAAGGTTGGGAACTTTACTCGAAAAAATACATATATTATCGAATTTTCTTAACAGTTTCGATAAATATTGCAATTGTTCTTGGATGATATGGCATCAGAATGTAAACTTAATTTATTTTGATCAAAATTTCGGGTTTCAATTGAACGCACAAAAATTAAAACATTTCTTTGCTGTACTAGAGGATTGTGCAGCTCTTCTACATGAAACAGACAGACATTTTGGAATTAGAAAACTTCCAAGTTTTTTAAATGATGTTAAGGCTTTAATCAATGACAAGCTATTGAACATTATCAGTCAAAATATTGAAATAAATTTGCGTTTGCATACACATTCACATCTACAGTTAGACACAATTAACCCATTTACAATTGACATGATGAAAAAAGTGTTGCTAATTGTAGATAATGTAAAAGTTCTAAATATTTACTTAAATGTTATACCCTCAGTAGAACATTATTTGTCAAAAACTTACTACAACCTAACAACTGTAGTATTGTCCGATTGGAGAACATATGGAGAGATGAGACAAATGGCTAAATTTAAATTCAATCTTTCAACAGTACAAGATAATCTGCCTAAACAAACATTAGAACAAGGTCTTGATGTATTGGAAATAATGCGTAAAATTCACATATTTGTTTCAAAATATCATTACAACTTAAACAACCAAATTTTTATAGAAAAGAGTGATAACAAGGAAAAATACTTAAATTCCATAAATATAAAACATGTAGCGAACTCTATTCGGACTCACGGTACAGGTATCATGAACACCACAGTTAATTTTACATATCAATTCTTGAAAAACAAATTCTTTATTTTTTCTCAATTTATGTTTGACGAACAAATTAAATCAAGACTAATCAAAGATTTGAGATATTTCAAGGACAATGCACAATCTGAAAGAAACGTGTATCTTTATAAGCATGCCGAGAAATTTAATAAAGGTATAAAAGTCTTAGGTTTAGCTGATGATGGTCATAGTTATTTGGATTTATTTCGAGACCTCATAACCCAAATAGGAAATGCAATGGGGTATGTAAGAATGGTTCGTTCTGGTGGTAGACACTGTTGTTCTGATGCCACTGCTTTCTTGCCAATTTTACACAACAAGTCATTTAAACAGCTATGTGAAGAAAACTCTCTGGGTGAGAAAACAACAGAGGCTGCGGAAAATTTAGATGAGAGTATTACTTCCTTGGTGTCTAATTTCATTGAAGGAACGGAGTACTTTAAATTACTCGTAGAAGTTTTCGCACCGGTTTTCAGAAATCCAAAAAATGTACATTTGAAAAATTTCTTTATAATAGTACCTCCATTGACTTTAAATTTTGTTGAACACATGATATTATCAAAAGACAAAATGTCAAAAAAAAACAAAGCAGATGCTGCTTTTACAGATGATGGATTTGCTGTTGGTGTAGCATACATACTCAAGTTATTAAATCAGGTAAATCTAATTACAAAATTGTTTTTGATTTACTTTTCCACCAGAAATTAGAAGTAAATGGGTTATTATAAAAATATTAAACTATTTAATAAGATTATTGATTTTCAGGATTCAAATTTTGAATCTCTTCACTGGTTTAATTCAGTATGGAACCATATAAAACAGGAAAGAGAAATGATAAATGAACAAAAAGCTCAAGGGACTTTACAATTACAACAAGCTCTTGCACTTACAGAAAAGAAAATCAAAACTTTAGAAGAAGAATTTAAATTACTTTATTACAGCCTCACTAGTGCAAGAATTTTCTTTAGATAATTTTTGGTAGTAAATCTAATTATAATTAACATTGTGTTTACGGGACGCGTCATTTCAACTCAATATTTAATAAAAATTTTGACTAGACTTTCGTGTGGCCGAATTTCCTTTATGGCAACATTGCTTTATATTTTTTTTCTTAAAAAGTAAATATTAGGATTGATGTATAAAATTACTATAGCCTCCAAAAGAAAACCATGAAAAAGTGTCCGTAAACTTAATGTTAAAATATTAATATGATATACCCCAAATATACGTTTAAAAAAGCGTCTGGCCTATAATATGTCAGGTTGCAGTTACTATGACATTAGAATTTGACAAAACTATAAATTATTAGAATAAAAAAAATAGTGAAATATTTATTACATAGTTACTAAGCTTCACATAAGGTAATTTTCTTTAGTGTAATCAAATCTTGTCAATATTTTTCAAAACTTAAAACATTGGGGTGGTCAAGTCAAACACTATATTCTAAAATTAATCTGTGCTTTCTAAACAAGACACTCTTTCAACCTTTACGTTTTTAATAAAATTTCATTATCTGTATATCAATATTATTCAAGTTAAGGAAGGAATCCTTAACTTGAATAATATTGATTTGACCAAAAAAAAAATTCAGAATAATTAGGAGCAACACAACATGTTAATCAATGATGTATAGCAAAACTTTTATAATTTTTGTATATAAATTAAAAAAATCACATCGATAAAAATTTTAACTTTTGTTTATTAATAATAAAAAACTAAAATTTACCTGATCCAGCCAACTACTACTCATATGCATCTTAAGAATCTATTCAAATCAGTGTTACTATTGTGGCCGGCGGTGTTAAGCCGATTTCCTACGACACCGCCACTCAGATGATTAAGGAGCGCAGTAGGGTTTAGTGAATGCCCTGCAACTGCCTTAGGAAGACAGTCCGATACTTTCCTGTTCCCCGACGATGTCGAAACAACGCGTAACGCATTATCTACTATAAAGTGTTACTAATGTATAAGCTATACCCTATTTAAATGAATGCAGATTTCCTAAATCCTTGATATCAATAGTTAGGTATACAACATATCACGACGTGAATACCCCATGATCACTTAAAATTTCTCACATAATACACACATCAAAAAAGCTTAACCAACACATACTATTTCAAATTATCAATTATTATATCATTTCTTACCAAGCAGGTAATACCTATGTAAACTTTTTTAATCTAGGGGACATACTGGCTTGTTGTAAAAAAACTTACAAAACTTGCAAAAAACTACTTGTAAAAAAAAGACTTACTAAAATTTCATTGAGAGCAATTGCCGCAGGACAACATTAACAGTCTTATCGATTCTATGAACAATCGGTGCCAGCAAGTTCTCAATAACAGAGAAGGCTACACTTTGTATTAATTTATGCAATTTTTCTACAACCATTTAATTTTAGTAAGTTTAGTTGATTAGGCATCTTACTTTTTACTACATACATACAGTACTTACTCGTAATTATAGTTAATTAAGATTATAAAAAAAGTAGTTGTTTAATACCAAAAAAGCATTAAAAATAATAATATTTTAATGCGAAAACACATTGTAAAATTGAAATTTGTATGTGTTGCTTAGACGTTTTTGATGTTTATTTTAGGTTAAAAGGTCCCATAATTTATTGAACTTTTTTTTATTTGGACTCGGTGCTGATTCAATTTCAAGATAGCAAGGCTGACATTTGACAATAGATTCTTTAAGCATTGCTTGCAGTAAACCTGATTAACTTATCCGGAAGAAACTTTCGAAATATTAATGAGGAATATCATTTACTTGAAAAAGAATTACATTTGTGACAATTAGATCAAAAACTTCCATTTTTTCATAATCTTTTTTTAAGGTCTAACACGATTTCGATTTCACTTAATTTCAATGAAGCCGTGGATTGTTGAAGCGTGTCGCCCTGAACACTTCTCTCACATGCGTGACTGCCGAAACAGCATAGTTGTTATTGTGGCAAATTAACAATGAATCTGGTAGGTAGCCAGACGGATCTGAAAAACCCAATGACCATCTAGACACCTCTTTTATGGCCCAGGAATCGAACCAGAGACTCCCGCGTTACAATGTAAGCTATAATCCACTGCTCAACGAAAGCAGTTCAGAAACTAATTCGTTCAATAATCTCGATATATATATATATATATAT
>DWQX01001707.1:0-25936 GCA_018245475.1 Pharmacophagus antenor | reverse complement strand
ATATATATGTGTGTGTGTGTGTGTGTGTGTGTATGTGTGTGTAACACATATGAAATAAATTTCTTCATAGCATGCTAATGTCTCGTTTCGAGAACGTTCTTTTAAAGACATTTTAAATCTTAATAGGGTTTATCCATAGACCTCTACGAGGGCGATATTTTATGAAAACAAAAACACAAGTAATATTTTATGTATAATATATATTCCATATTTTATATATTCGATTAAAACGTAAGCATTCCATATTTTGTTTCTTCGAAATTCATATATTTAAAGGTTGTATTTAAAAGTTCTTCATTAACAAAAGTGGATTGTAATTGCACAAAATTAATACCCAGATATATGGCCTAAGGTCGTCAAGAGATAATCTAATTATTTAAATAAACTGAATCTATAAAATGAAGTATAATGTTTAGTGGTGCTGGTCATTAGAACGTCTTTTGCATCTTGTATACATATCGATTAATTTCGCTAGTGTATTACACTCAGGCAAGTAAGAACCGCTATTGAACGTCGGTGTACCATGTGTAAGCAAAGCGTGTGCTATAATTGTAGAGAGCAGTGTGGTTGTAGAGTTAAAGCAAATTAGCTTCGAATGATTTTAGTGGTTCGTTTTGAAGACAGCCTACGTCGTATGCGGAACCCTGTGGAATAGGATGGGATTAGCGCATGGCGTCGGCGCTTTGTTCTTAGTTCTTAATTGGTCTCGTGTGTCACAGAGTATGAATGTATAGGTTTGTTGGAGTAGGACTTTGAATTACTCAGAGATGGTTAATAATGACAAAATTTGCTTAAACATGGCGTTAAAAAATTATAAAGCGTAATGCATGATATAATTTGACTACATACATCATTTAAACACCTTGTTTGAAAGCCGAAATGCATTAAGCAATGATCGTTAAACTTGTGGTAGCCCGTATTGTTTTATTTTGATAATTTAAATTATACACTGAATAATTTCCACAGCATTAACAAGTTATTTAATTTAATTATTGATTCCCTTTGATTTGATTGATAATTATTTCATTGATTAAAGTTCATAAGTAAATATGACGTAGAAACATTTTAGTCAATTAAATTTTCTTTATTAATTTATCCTGAAAGCAATAAAAGTGATAATTATTATAGTATTCGTTACCCATTTTATATTATAATTTTATTAGAAAACAAAACAAGTATTTTAAGAAGTCCTAATATGGACAAACACTATTTTTTTTTACATTAAAATTACCTGTCAAAATGACTAATGAGTCAACCGGTTCCAATACTTTCTCTTCGCATTTTATTTAATCAAATGTAGAAGATATTATGTTTTGTTTTAGTTTTATATATTTTATAAATTGACTATTTTATTTTATTTTTTATTTTATTTTATATTTCTAATCAGTAAAGTAAGTTATATAAAAAACGTTGGTATTTTTTTATAAAACTAATAATTTTAGACTTGAATAAAAAGTTTCAAAGAACTACGAGTATAGAAAATATTTTTTCTCCATAAATTAAAATCATGTGTCACGATTTCTAATAAAATATTTATTTACCGTCAGAAAATATTTGTAAATCAATAAGCTAAAAGTATATAAAAATATTTACTGTATTAAAAACAAATTGGTCTCCAGTCAGCGCGCGTATGACTTTTCATCTACCACCAATTTATATTCGCTTAAATAACAAGTCATCACACTATGTATATGTTCATGCAATGTTGATTGAAAGGCAAAATAAGCACCAAATAAAATAACAATCACGTCATCCATACTGCAATTTTACAATTCAATTATGGTGATTCCAATCGGCGCATCGTTAATACTCATGAATTTAAATTTGCTGTTACTTGTCAATTTTATTGAAACTGCCGACCGCTTTGTTCAAAGTGCATTTGTAAGTTGGTTGAAACAGTTCATTTAATGTGTATATAATTTAAATTATATATATTTGTACTTTTACTGTTGCAGGTATATTTTTACTGTAAAGTAATAAAAAGGTTAAATATAACAAACTCCCATAAAACATTTTCTCATTTAATCACTCGTATAAATCAAAAACATTTCAAAATGTTACTAGCGAATTATTAGTAATAGAGCATGTTTGTTAATAAAGTAGGAAAGTAGTAATAAAAACTAGTTGCTTGCCTATAATGCAAACCCAAGTAATTAAATACACACCGAAATGGTACTTATTAAGACATTGAACGAGAATAAAGTTATATGCCCTACCTATAACAATATTACGTTATAAGTGGAGCATATTGAGTTGATTTAGTTACAATGATGGTAAGAATTTATCCAGATTCATTTCTTGCCAGATCTACGATAGGTCTATCAGATAACCGAAAGAAATAGTGAAAGAAAGTATCTTTCGTTGAAGATTGTAATCAAAATTACATAAAGTAATATAATATTTACAAAAAGACGCTATGAAAGGTAAAATTAAAGAAAGAATATAGACAATGCGACAAAAGTAGTGGAGCTTAAAACACCTGAAATAGATTCGAAATTTAACGAAGCTTTTATGGTTACGTAAAGGCACCGATAATGATCTAAAAATAATTATTATGTAATATGATTCATAGAAAATACAATAAACTGTAGCTAAAGTTTGTATGTGTAATGTAGTAAATATTTTAAAAAATGTATATATAAAATAGATTAATAGAGGTTATTATAAATAAAGAACCATTATTTGTGATACCTTTTTAACATGAGTACCAATTTGAAAAGTTGTAAAAGGTTACCTTGTTAGCACCAACTGTTGACCTATTAACCATTTACGCATTCACAGCTTGAATCGATCGATGAAAAGACATATTTCTGGGTCATTAATGCATGTACTTTTTTTAACATCTAACTTTTAGTAAATTATATTTTCATATGAATGAAAACGTATAGTTTTGGAGGCAAATAATTTTTTTTTATTTCTTGATGTTAATTTACCAGTTACCGGTAATGAATAAAGAAAAATGGAGCTTTAAAATTCAAAAATACATGAGAAAAGTATAAAGAAAATTATTCTATTTAAATCTTTCAAGTACGAGTACCTGTCTCCAACAGCTGCGATAACAGTTGTGCTTTGCCCATGTTCCTATAATGTTACAACCAAATTTCTATTTCAATCGAAGGTTCTCTGTACAGAATGTACACAACAAAGACATGTTATATTGCCATTCAGATAACAACATACCAGTCAATTCCATCAAAGTGAAATTTACTTATGTCTTTATATCTATTATCAGCTTAATAATAGTCTGTTGGATAAATTCTGTTATCGGTATGCTTATAGTATGCCCATAAATAATACTGAGAATTTGTATGCCAAATAAATATTACGATTTCTCTATTTATAAAGTCCACGGCCTCTATGCCACCAAAGTGAATAATAAAAAGTAAATAATAAAATTACCACATACCCTTAAGATGTCTCGTGTAGTGACGAAAGGCATCGAGATTGTAATTTAAACGTAATATTTGCGATTAAGAAAGAGCGGTATTTAATTTTTTTTCGGTTTTATTAATTCATACAAATATCATTTTAATTTTCTTATTAGGCAGATATCTTAACTTTCACAAAAGTAATATTAAGACGGTATGTTCGCATTGCTTAATAAGATTGGAGCAGTCAGGAATCCAACAAACTTCCGCAATCTGACAACACCATCCTGAGTTAATTAAGTCTATTTCAAGAGATTGTTGGATTATGCAAATTGAATTAACAAAATAAACGCCATGTCGTATAATATAAAAAGTACGATCAGGCTTGCTACAAAATTAAAAAAAATATATATCGAATAGTAGCAAAGAAATATTTAACGATAATTTTTTCTTGAAAACTTAATTTAATAATAAGATGTGATATTTTATTTATAAGTATATATTCTCTTTTTTTTAATCTTATAATATTTAGGTAGACCACAACGCTTTAATAAATAGTTATGGATACACAATTGTGTCACACATTTATAGATAAGTGTCGAAAACAGGTTACGAGAATATTTTTAATAAATTTTGACTTCAAATATGCAGTACATGCAGTTTCCAATAACATTAATTTTGGCCTACACTATCCCTTTTTTGTTATGGAAATAACTATATGAATTGTTTTGTTTATGCAAACAACTACGCGAGCAGAACTAAGCCGTTCGTAAGGTTCATGTTAATGTATAAACTTCGTCTATATCAGGAGATATTAGATATAACTTTCAACTTACGAATCGTTATGTGATTTTTCCTCAAAGTAATGTATTTGTTCTCTGATATGTGTTACGATAATTATAGTACTAGGGACATTGGGTGAAGGAAAGGGTTTAGTAGAGAGAAAAAATATTACTCATATCAGAATAGTCTTTGTTACTGGTCCAGCTCACCCAGCTTTAAATATGGCAAATTATATTATTTTGAGGATTCTTTCTTTTGAAAATATCAAATAATACTAACCTGATACTACAACAATATCTTTCTACGTTCCTGGTTGACTGGTAAGGAATACTTGTTATGGTTGTTGGACGGTATGTTATACCGTCTACTCGTATTGTTAAGGCACAGAGAAGAATAAATAAATAATATCACACCAAAATAATAATATAGGTATAAACTATTGTTTATTGTATTATAATAAAATTTACAAAATGTATGACCGTCAAAACTTTAAAAAGTAAATACAAAACTTAACGAAAAATTCATTTAACTCATGATTGCTAATTCACATACAAACTATTAGGGCTACAATTTGTCGTTGTGGTTATTTTATTTGACAATCGCTTACGAACTTACCTCCAAACCTAACCATTATCTTCGTTAGATGATACCCGTGCCAAATAGATGCAATAATGATTAAGAATTAATGGACATTATTGAACCTACATTTGGTAGAGTCGTTACAAATAGCTGTAAATTTTTAAATGTACTATTACAGGAATAAATTTTATCTACCTGTATGTTAATTAAATAATTTTACAAAAATCTATCTTTACTTATAAAATTCACACTCTTGATTCGTTGACTCACTGAAGTATATCAACGCACAGCCTAAACCGTTAATCCTAGAAACAAAAGATGGAGAATGTATTCTTTGTTATGTGGATACACAATATTTACCAAGAAAGGTTTTCTAAAATACTACCTCTAGTAGCAGAAATGAAAGTTCGAATTATAATGAAAGTGATCTTTGAGTGGATGGACTCAAAATTTGGTGCACATATTGGAAGATAATAAAATTAATAATTAAATAAGAAATTAATAAATAAATAAGAAATTACAACGCCTTAAAAAGCAGGCGGGTGACGGCTAGTCACTCATAGATCTATTAATTTAAATTTAGGGGGTATTCAGGATTATGTGGGATTTCTAACAACTTAAACCCATGTAACCCGCGAACTAAACAATCGTTTTACTCTTTTATACGCCTTCTGCGGCAGACAGGACTTACTGATAGCTCGCGAATCACCGGATTCGCGAGCCAGTTTCGATAAAACTGTAATAGTCGTCAATAAGACTAACAGCGCACACTTCACCGAATCCAGCAGCAGCAGACAGGGCTTACCTAAGTCATACTATTTTAGAGCGAAACTACACTTTTAGTAACTGCATCGGTAATCTCTTGCGGAAGAGATCAACTACCAGTAAAGCCATTTACCGCTAAAACTTATAATATTTTATGAAATTAAAATGTTCGAAGTTTTTTTTAAAACATGCTTTACTTTCCACGTGATTATGTGTATTAAATATAAAAAACAAGAACATATGGATTAATCGATTAATACTACGCTTTCATTGTTCACTCTCAATGTATAATATACCGCAGCAAATCTACTATGTGATAATTGTATAATAAACTTTGCACTGCAATATGCATATATGTATATACATATCAACTTATGAAATTACATAATAAAGATTTATATAAGTCTTCACATGCCTTTATTTGAATGATCCGTCTGTTTTATTCCATTATGAATAAGTACTTAGTCAACAAATACGAGTAGCTAAATGCAAGCGTCAAATTATGCATGATGTATTGAATTATGTATGCATCACTGTATAATTGGACGAAAAGAGCGAACATATCCAATCCATCATTACTAAGATGGTCTCCATTAAATCATTAAACCAGCAGTGGATGTGATGTGTTAAACCATTTGTACTCTCTGTTGAGTAAAGTACTAGTATAGTAAACATTTTAGCATGTTATGTTTTGGGTATATATTGTTAAAAATGTGAAAGAGCAAATACATAAATGTTATTAAAATTTCAGGTTACGGCCAACAGAAAATGCTCTAGCAAGGTATAATACAGAAATCTTGAAAACGTTATTTAAAACAAGACTTAGTTTTCAGAATTTGTAAACATAATATTAAAATTAAAACGGAAGTCTCATTCTCAGTCTGATATATCAGTGTACCTTTTATAAATTTATTTGAGGGATTTTATTTGAGTCGTAGTAGAAAATGATTCTTTTTTTTTAATTTATTTGAAGGGCTTTGTCGTTTTTACGATATCGCCTTGTTATGTAACAAACGTGCATACAATATTTTAGGGATCCCTTAAAGCTAAGTCTGCTAACCAACACATCTTCCTGGCTGAGTCTGACATTGGACAGGACAGAATGACGTTAATACAGCCGATATCGCTGGACTGGTTTTGGTCGAACCAGACAGTCTTTAGGAGTTCGCTCCGGGCGCATTCCATCAATATAGGTTGCACATCATCAACTACTCCACACTCATTACAATTTGGAGACTGAACCTTTTTCATCAAAAACTTAAACCTATTTGACAGAATGTGACCGGAGCGCAACCTTAACATAGTTTAGTAGAAAATGATAATTCAATGAAAACAAATGTTTATTTATTTATAATTAAAATATTATAAATAACAGTAACGTTTGCAAATACTTACTAGCGGTAGAAGTACGTACCGACGAATTACATAATTAGATCAAAACTAGAAAATACTGCATAATACTGCAAATAGTTTCTATTTCTTTCGAATGATTAGAATGAGCTATTAAAAAGATAAATTGAATTACCACAGACCGTTTATAGACTTGTGAATTCATAGCCCGAGTAAGAGAGTAATATTGTTATTTTTAAGGACGCATAAATAATAAATTCACTGTCGAAATGCTAAACAGTACGATCGTAAAATTTGGTAGATTTTATGTGCTAATCTTAAAATTACAGTAACAGATATTAATATTTATAATATTAATAGTTTTAAGATAATTATAGTTAATTTAAACCTCGTCGTCACGGATTTTCATATTGATCCGGAAGAGTGAGCCGTTTTCATTTGGCATTCGTTCATATTAATTGATGACGTATACATAACGTTACATCTGACCATCGAATGACATTGTCGAAGTGTAATACTGACTCCCTCATTAACAAGAATACTAATATAATGTTAATGGCCAATTAAAAATTTAAAATAAGTAATTATATTTATGTACCAATTTTAATACTACTTGCTCGTAAATGTCTCAATCGTAAGTGGTTACCATGGCTTATAGAAGTTTGTAATACTTAAAACATATTCGCAATCGAGGAGAAGCTGCTGTCGGAACAACGCCTTCGTCCACCTCTTGCGGCGGGGCCGCAGGAGGACAGCGGAACAGGACCTGCAGGGCCCACACAAGTCCACGGCGAAGCGCTCGACCAAGCCCTCTACGGCGAATGCCTCAAAGCCTCCGGGTCCATCAGCGGAACCAAATGCTGGTCGGACCCGTAGAAGGTCAAGGAGGAAGAAAGAAAAAAAAAATTTCGGTCTGCAAAAATTTTGCTATTTATTTCGATGACTCTTGTTGTTCTGACCACTGTGCAACTGTTCGTGCCGTGCAGCTTGAACAACAATATAAAATTATTGAGACGAAATCTATATATATATATATATACATATATATTTTTATTATTTTAATTAGTTTTAATAATTTATTGACTGGTCCTGGTTGACCAAACATTAGACTGTTCTATTGACCGCGTATTTTACAATTGTAAATCGACATGCCTGATTGACGAATCGGCACCACCAATATGATGGGCATCAAAACCCCTATGATAAAATAAAATGACAGTAGGACTTCTACTAGATCATCGAAAGTTAGGCTTAGTATCCATGCCGCGAACACGGATCCTACTACCGCTAATACTAAGTGCACAGTGCCGACTGGTGCTACAAGAGTAGCAACGCATTCCAAATCCGACCAGAAGATGACTGTACAGTCCCAGAGTGTAAAAATGACGCAACCCCCCGCTGAGTCCGCATCGAGCTCGGCAGGAACTACTTGCCCTATACAGATAAGCCTACCACACAAGCAGTATGCGAGCAGTGTTCGAGGCAAAAGTGCTTCTGTGTAGGGCTAAAAACCAGCTCAACGCGGTGAAGACTTTAAAAACGGAGATGAAAGCCTCCATCTTCAAAGCGGTTGAGCGGTTGTACCAGCTCGTCAAAGACGCCGACAGTAACGCAGGGAGTGATAGCGAGGGG
Organism: Pharmacophagus antenor; assembly: GCA_018245475.1. Lineage (NCBI taxonomy): Eukaryota > Metazoa > Arthropoda > Insecta > Lepidoptera > Papilionidae > Pharmacophagus > Pharmacophagus antenor. Next base: position 17,459 of record DWQX01001707.1, on the reverse strand, counting down.
CGAAAGGAAAGAGGATGTGAGACGGATGCGACGAGACACATGGGTAATGATAGCTTCTGGATAAGTGCATAGCCCAACATGTTTATGACTTAGCTAGAGGAGCATGCAAAATTATTGCAGGACTGTAGAAATAAGATAGAAGAGTCTAACAAAAGGATAGAGGAGTTAGGTAAAATCCTAAGAAGACATAAGGAGGCACTGATACTCATCACTACCGCGACATACGCAAACGTGGTGGCGTCTAAAGTCGGGAAGGTGGCCGAGGGACGCAGTACCATCCACACGGTAGTGACGACGTCTGAAAAAGAAATAGAAACGGGGGAGGAAGTGTTAGAAAAAGTTAGAAAAATAGTAGACGCGAAGGAAGGTTGGGTTAAAATAGAAAGAGTGAGAAAGGCAAAGGATGGGAAAATCATAATGGGTTTCGGGTCGATGGAGGAAAGAAATAAGATCATGCAAAAGTTAGGAAAGAAACTCGCTGCATAGGATTCGGCCACGGAAAGCACTTTTGCACGGAAGCGGTCGACCTATGCAGCCACTGTGGAGGACCTCTTATGAGAGCGTCCCGATGTCTTAACGGCAATGCCACCGAGGTGCAAAAATTGCGTAAGGGCAAATATTTTCGATAGCGAGCATAACAGCTTTAGCCGCGATAGCCCGGTACGTCGCAAACGCGACGAACTTGCACGAACAACGGTGGCGTATGGCTAAAGGTGCCCCAGCGATCAAATCCAAGTATTGCGCTGTGTGTGAGATCCGGCGTCCACTAAAACCAAATTAAGGACGGATTGCGACACATTGGGCGAACATCTTTGGTATTATAACAAAACAAAGGTTCTCTTACCGAAGCTTGGATTGTGTATAGGATACTGGGATGTGGATTATTACTGTTACGATAGAAAAAGTATTAAATAAAATTAAGTAGATAAACTTCCTTACATAATACATAGACCATATTAGAGTTAAGTATGGAAGAAAGAAGATAAAATAGAGTAGTATAGACAGTAGTTTATAAGATAGCCAACCAGTAGAGAATACAAAAATGAATATAAATAAGCATTGTTTAGAAGATAGGAACAATAAGTTAGTAGTATAAATAAAGTAGTGGTAAATGGCAACAATCGTCCCCCAGAATATGATAAATAAAAGTAAGATAAGTATTAGTGTAGAATTACAGCTCCTCCCAAAAAGAATAAAAGATGATGGATGTAAGAAAGAATGCGAGAAGCATACAACTACACAATAGAAGTGCGAGAGGCATACAAGATATAACTGGAATGAAAGAGAAAGAGCAAATATAGGCTCCGAGAATGTTCGAGGTACCTTGAAAAAAAAAAGGAGGAAGAAAGCCGAAACGTCTTCCCCTCTCGAGGATCCTTGGACTGTGGTCCGGGCCGAGGGCAACGGGGGCAGCCTGGCCAAAGGTCGGGTCAGCCGACCAAAAACAAACTGGCCCAAGTCCACACTCCCCGCTCTGCGGCGGTGGTACTCACCCTGTAGCCGTGGACCGGCCAGCGCGGGATTACGCGGCGCTAGTGTGGTGGCGAGACGTCAGTACACACGGTACCGCTGGAGACGCCTGTGCAACCAGGCTGAAGAGGACTGGCTCCACGACGTCCTCGGAGCGAGCATCTGGGCCCTAAAGTTGGCCATCAGCAACGCCAAGTCGCAGCGTTGGTCGGAATTGCTGGAGGTCCTCAATGTCGACCCATGGGGTCGACAGTACAGGATGATGAGGCGCAAGTTTTGCCCGTGGATACCCCCACTGACAGAGAGTCTCCAACCGGACCTGTTCTCTGACGTGGTTACCGCTCTATTCCCATCTGGAGCTGACCACGTCCCGCCCGTGATGGGATCCTCGCAGCGCGCAGACGAGACTGGGCCAGATCCCGCGCCCGAGGTAACCGAGGAGAAGCTGGGGGCTATAGTGTTGGGGCTCAAAGGCAAAAACACTGCGCCGGTACCCCACGGAATTCCCGGTAAGGCGTAGGTCCGAGTCCTCAGGGGGGAGAACAAGGTCCTGACTCATAAAAAATAAACTTAAAACAAATTAATTGAATTTATAAATGTAATATAAAAATATTTAAGATATATTTTTTAATGAAATTGCCTCATATTCTTTAGAAATTATAAACATTGCCTTTCAATAAGAATAAAAGTGGAAATCCGGAATATAAGTACCTTATTTTATTTAAATCTTTATTTAAAGTAACGGGAGTTAGATGCTATTTTAAAGTAATATTCTTTAAACGAAAGCAGTAATACTTCAGAAAGAAGTTGTAACAAGTTTATAATATGATTATATATTTTTTTCTCAACGGATGAAATTCTCGGAATACTTCCGATTTTTAAGGATTTGGAACTAATTGAATAAAATCTTTTTTGGCAATATGACTCCGAATGAATTACGCAAACGTCTCCTGTTATTGGCTGTAATAACATTTAATTCCAAGTTTAAAAGAAAACTCTATGTAAACATTTTAGTAAAATCGATTTCATCTAGTGGGATTTCCAGCATGTTAACAAAACATCTTACCTTTCATTTTCTTTTTTTTCCACAATTTTTTCTTAGTGGCAAATATTATTTACATTTTAAGCTGAACTTGCAAGAATATTTCTTTCAAAAAGAAATAGACTAGAAAATACGTATAATAAGTAAGTACATAGGTATAGAATTTATTATACCAATGTAAGGACAAAGAGATGTTACATAAAGAACATCGCTGATATATATTGACATTACTGAACTAAACTTAGGTTAATGGAAGAAGGTGGTTCTATACTATTCAAAGATAAACAATCAGACTTTCAACCTTATCAAATAGAATCTTAATAACACTCGCAAGTTATTGCTTAGCCGCAAAAATGGAGGTCGCAATGGTTAGTATATTTCTATGAGTAAATGCTCTTTTGTTAAGGAAATCTGTTTATGGTTTCCTTTGAAAAACACAAAAGAAACCATACGAACATAAGAGAGTATAAATTTTGAAAGTAGTAAAAATAACGAAATGTATTTTGTTATTTAGTTGCAATTATACACTTACAATTCAATATACAATTATCTACGTATTTGTTCAATTTAATTTCATTTATCGAACTCAATCTGATACCCACTTATCATATTATTAAGCATTTCACTTTTATGAAAATATTCCTAAATTTCATATGTATTAATGCATTTATTTCTTATTCTAGGCTCGATTTATACAACAATACAATCTATTCTTCCTGCTAAATCTATCATCTTATTTCGTCACACAATATTGATCAGGTTTAGTTATAATATATTATTTTATAGAAACGATAATTTGTTTAAAACAACTGTTAGCAACTTAAGAAAACTGTTCTCAGGAATCCAGCATTTTTTTTTCTTTTTTAATTTGGAATACTATGGCATTACATTGTTTCTTGAACTATTTAAAGTGGTTACATTATTATACAATTACCTATTTAACTAGGAAAAAGTGAAATAACCTTAAATTTTACTGTCTGATTACTGATTTATGTAAAAAAAATATATGTAATAAGTAAGAGATGTTTCGGCACATTCATTAATTCTGGTAGGATATTGACGCAACTGACTCGTCAATGCGAAAGCCGGTCAAGAGTTGGCGGCAACGAGTTGACATGTGAAGTGCAAGTTAAACCTTTGGATGGGATCATTGTTGTGTGAGCCTGATTAAAAAAAGTTTAAATTAAAAAAGTAACCCATTTTTACAACTATCAGATACAGATATACCTGTAAAAGATATACATGTATAAAAGCTTTATGTCAAATATCATATATGAGAACGAAGAAAAGTCTAATTCCAAATTTAGTTTTCATTGATACAAATAAAAAATGGATATGAATAGCACTTCAATGATTAAAGCAATTTTTTGTTTTCACATAAAAATATTTGTTATAATGATAATTTACTGAATTACTGACCTGTACATCGACGCACAACCCAGTTGAATGAAATTTGGTTGGTGCATTCTTTGACATCCGTAGGTATAAAAAGGTACTAAAAAGGGCTTTTTTTAAATATCACAACTAAGAAGGTACGGGGTTCAATTTTTAATGAATGTTTAATAATTAAAAATTGATAAAAATTGGTACATATACTGAAGGAAAAAAGTCTTAATATTAAATATAGTATTACTACGCCCTGAGAACCGAGCATATAACCGCTACTTTTATTTATAATTTAATACAAAACGTTAGTTTAAAAGCAAATAGAAAATATGATGCTTTTAGATTTACGCTTACCACTAAATTCACGCCGTTACTTAATAGAGCGGTTGACCACCGAACTATAAATTGTATATTAATATATCAAATAAAAAAAAATATTTCCGTACGTGGTCAATGAATTTCCACTTAATGTATTTCTAACTTTCAACGTATGCACAGTATTAATATTCACTCAATTAACCAACGTTTACTGACCTCAAAAGTATGCGTCTTAATTGAATTAAAACTTGCATGATCAGGTACAGTTTGGCCGCAGCTACGTTTTTAAGCTACCTTTTTTTTACAAGAATTTATCATCCATATTTTTTACTTAAGAAAACCCTTCTTGTCCCTTAAGTCTACACATATTTTGTTGTTGTAACTCACATTACTATATCAGAATTCACTGTTTTATTATTAATATTTTATATATATCATAGTAATAGAAAGAGCTGGCTGTAGATATGGTACTAGTAACCTACATATAATATAATATAATAAATAAAACGTTTTAACTAAGGGATAAAGAGTTAACATAGCGGCATTACATTTTAATAAAAATATTATTTTGTCTAACATGGAACGTTAAACAAAATAATACATTTTCTTCAAATACGTAGATATCTTATAAATAAAAAGTTCTTACACTCGTTACTCGTTAAAAAATACACACAGCATTCACTACATAACAACAATATGTCTTAATTAAATTTTATTCATATGGTAATAGGGTGTTTTCCAACCCACCTAGCTAACTAAAACTCTGTGTTAATCTACGGCCGTAATAATATTCCTTTGTTCCGACAGATATGAATATGTAGTATATAATGAGCCAAAAGTATACTGAGTAAACACGCTTCAACATTTACGACCTCATTTTTACTTAATATCAGTTGAAGTCAAGATCAAATGTTAGCCCATAACCTCAAAAAACAGAACACAATATTATATAAAATAAATTTAAAAACAATATTTCGAAAGAAATAAGTTAATTTAAAAAAAAAACATTAACTCGATTTATTTTAATAGGAAGTAAGAAGCAAGCGCATCGAAACGTCAGTTCATCGTGTCGATAATGCGATAGGAGTTCCATTACACATGCACAACGTACAGTAGGTAGCTGTAAATTTATGTTTGAGACGTTACAGCAACATCAATCTAAATTCAGCAGCGAAACAAGTAAACGAAATACGTTCACGAGGCGTACGCGAACAGGGGGGCGGAGGAAGCATTGGACTAGTCATTGTTTTTTATGTATGGAGTACAGACTTTCACGGTAATCAAATGTCGACGCTAATTATTCACAAAACTTCTTTCCATAACATCGTTTAAATACATTATATCTATGTTTAAAAAGTAGAAAAAAAAGTAATACCCAGCGTTCAACATTATTATAAGAGAAATATAATATGTCTTTAGATAAAAAAATCTCAGATTTGTGAAACCGATCTATTTATAAAGAAGCTGAATTTTAGTTTTTTCTTTTGATACCCTTATTAAGTGAGATGATGTGGTCGGTACTCGTCGATAATTTTTTGTTTGTATATCTATCTCCTTCTCTCGAATAATCGCCGAAAAGGTTCGACTAATGTAGACGGGACTTAAAATACTGATGTTAGTGACAATGAGGTCGCAAATAGTTTACGCGACTTTCGACTGCCTCCGTAACGCAGTGGTTTATCGCTTGCTTGCAGCGTAGAGATCTCGTGTTTGATTCTTAGACCGCAGGTGTAGTGGAGGAGAGTTGATGAAGCTACCACCCGTCATTTCGATCTGTCACCATAACAGCATTGCTTTGTTCCGACAGTCATACACCATCTACGGCCTCATCATGAAATCGATGTAACTGACTGAAACAAGCGGGAGATACTTTACAGGTAAAAATTTGTATTACCCGTTGGTTTTGGTTTGTCCATCCCATCAATACTACTGTACGTATCAGAATGAGATGCATAACGATATAATTTGTAGATGGTTAGGTTTTTTGTTTTACTTTTAAGATTTCGTAGATTCTTTTCTATTTTTAGGGTTCAGTACCCAAAAGGAGACAATCGGAACCCTATTACTAAAACTCCGCTGTCTATCCGTCTATCAGCAGGCTTTATCTCGTGAACCATTATGTAGAAATTTGAAATTTTCATAGATTGTGCATATTTATTATCGTTACAACAACAAATGAATGAAACCTGCTTTTTTGAAATTTATTGTAAGAAACCCTTGGCGGTGCGGATACGATTCGCATTTGGATGGTTATTCTAATATGCTTATACCAGCGATGCGGATGATGATTAGGTAATAAAAATTAAAAAAAACAATAATGATAATTAATTATTCAATAAGCAATTTAATTTTTATTTAATTAATAATCATTAAATTCTTTCGAAATACAGCTTACTTTTAATTAAAAACATAAAAATTACCTTTAACTATATAGTTATTATTGTTTCAGTTTTGTTTGAAATTTCTTTGTTTATTATATAAAGGTTTGTTCAGCTTTCTCGGCCAGGTTGAGAATTAGCGCTAACGAAGTACTTGCCGCGTCTAGAGGAGTCGCCGCGTAATTAATTTATCAACCTGGGACAGTTTTTACGAGTTGCTTGCATTGTTGTTATTTTAAAACATCTCCGAGTGCTTTTAATGAAAAAAAATTAAAAAATATATAATTTGTACCTTTTGTAATAACTTTTGGTGATATTAATTTATAACGCCATTGGACAAGCGGCAGGTTACAATTTTTTTTTTTTTAGAGATACCTGTGTAGCATACATTAGCGTTTCAGCGGCAGCGAAGGCGTTATGCCTGGTTTTTATCAAAGCTTACAACGGAATCAAACTACTTCCCTAGTAGTTAATGGATAACTCTGGATCTTCGTTAAAAAATAAATGTGTTCAATTTTTTTTAACAAATTCCTTATTTTATTCAATATTATACTCATACAAAATCCATTAAAACTTATACCATTAAAATATCTTTTAAGTTATAATAGCATAAAATCGTATAATATAGAAAGTATATTAAAAAATTTTACTTCTTTAAATTTTACAAAATACAAGCAATGTAAAGAAAGCGTCTACTTGATTACATTTAAACAGTGCGAATGTACTCGCAGCTGCAAAGCGAATTTCTTCAATTAAGGCTACTTTGATAGTGATTTCAACCAAAATATTTTTGAACTAAACAGTGGATATTAATTTTTATGTTACATTTTAAATTACTAATTTCTATCGTTATACGAAATGTGTTAATACAATATTCAGAATATTAGTACTGGGATTTAAATTACGGAAACACTTTTTTTATATCATGTTGCTATTAGTTATAGGTAACTAAACCAATATATAGTTTCTTACAATGAAGATTGATAGTTCTGCAGATTCATAATACAAATTCCTTTTTCAAAGTTTCGGTTTCAGTATCATTACGCAAAACGTCAAGTATATCGCCGACAAAGGGACGGGCCCTTTTGTATAAAGTTTGTACAAAGAGGGAAGCGAAACTTTTGTTCAGGAACCAATGAGGCAAATATTTATTTTTTACGTTTGAGTGCAAACCTTTGTAGCGCAAAAAGTAAATCAATGTCTATTGCCTTTTAATTTCTTTTTTTTGTTTCAATGTATTTATATCGTAATTTTTTGTATAGTTATTTTTACATTAGTCGGAACAAATTAAAACTTCGTAGCATCGTTTTATAATAAATTTAAACTTGATTATCATAAACGACGTACTCAAGTTTAATACAAACGGATAGCCCTAAGATATTAAGGTCTAAACAGACGTTTTATAAGATAAACTAAGCTTTTTATAAGATAAATAAAGTAAGCAGATCTATTATATTTTAATGTAATATCTTCGGTAGTTATATATAAAATTAAACTAACGTTAAATGCTAATAGATTTATGGTCTGGTATAATCATATTTCTATTCAACCTGGGATTTGAATCCCTCGTTTGCGTACTGTGCTGCAACTTAAATTTTATATGATAGTGTTAACGAGAATTTTAATAATATTGGCATCAACATTACTTTTTCCCGAAATACCCGTCTGACTACATTGTTAGATGTTTCGTACTGTTTAATGTCCTCTTCTAGGACAAGAAATACTTTATTCTATCTTAAGAAGTGAACGGACATAAAAAGCGAATCACTTTAACAAGATGAAACATTGAGGACCTACAAGAAAGCTAGGTATATTGACTCTGTACCCATAATGATGAAATCTTTATTTCGTTGTTGAGTTTCAGGTTTGTTGGTTATATTATATTCACAAACAACAAGATGAAATGGACTGCTTAGTGAAAAACCAGTGTGTTAAAGGTGTGAATGTAGAGATGGAGCTATGTTAGTGCATACTGTAACAACCCCAAACGAATGGGATAAGGTCAAGTTAATGATGATAACCATCATTCATGTAATGAAATTTTGTTCGTTCAATGTTTAATAAAAAATCGTGGAATTATCTCTAAGAACTAACCTCAATGATTAAAGACAAATCTATTTAGTGACAAATGTTTAAAAAATGTTATGTTTTTATTGTCTAAAATGCTCCTTCAGCGAGACAAAGATGAATTAAATAATATGAAATGCTTGTATCGCGATAGTGTTAACATAGAAATTTGCCAATAAGTATTAAATCATAATAGTTCACAGTGCCATAAGTTATACATAAATCTGCTATATATGTAAGCTCCGTGTAATTTTTCACTTTCGATCTTAAGAAAATAATGAGGAGGCAGTAACTACAGAGCATCACAAACGAGATTCCCGTTTCTTTTCAAGGTGTAACCGGATAAAGCAGCTTAAGCCACGTACAGTGTATATCACCGCGTCGTAAACACATCGGGCAAAATGAAACCGAACACTGTTTGCGGCTCCTGGGGGAGCTGCGGAGATGCGCGCCCGCCTGAGAGGAGTTTAATATTATAAAAGGCTAGAGTCAAACATTCCGCACTTCGTAAATATTTACTGGCGGCCCCGCTGTAATACCACCTTGACTCTGTTTCGACACAAAATACATAAATCGACAAGCGCGCTATCGACTTTACGTTATTTCCGCCATGTTTAATTTATTTAAAAATTTACGGTACCGGAAAATGTTACGGATATTTTTATAGTTTTGAAATATTTTTTAAACTTAAAAATTTATTTTAATCATGCATGAAGTTGAATTTCTTTAAAAGAAGAAAAAAAAGTAATATTGTAAATAATTTGCATGTTATAATTTCTTGATATTACTCTGTAATATGTTAATACTAAGTTATAATTAAATATTTAATTTAACAACACATGTTAAGTAATATATATTTGCTTCGTTAACTCTTAATTAATAATAGTCCCCAAATTATTTCTTAATTACATTCCAATTCACTAAGCAACGTAATTTGTTAATAGACATGATCTTCATTATATGCCAATCGATTGGTTAAGTTAATAGCCGGTTGAAACATTAATTTGGAAGAAGTTTATATATTAATTTCAATTTTTTTTAACGCATTAATTTTTTTTTTTACTTACTAAAGTTCTCTTTATTTTTTTATATCAATAAAATTTAATTGAAAATTTTATTCACATTAAACTGTAATCTATTCATATAAAAATTTTTATAAAGAAATTACTACACGTATTGTCCACTTTGTGATATACGTTCTCTAGTTCTCAAATTTTAAACAGTTTTTTTATTTAAATATTCCTGTAATTATAGTTACTGGAAAGGACTTATTAAAGTTTAATTTGATATAGTTTTTTTTTGGTTTCTTAAACCAAAAAAAAATGGGCTAATAAATAAACATTTGTTGAGCAAACATTTAAAGTCACTAAATACGATGGCATTTAAGTGAATTCTATTTTCAAATTAAAGTGTCGAGCTCAGAACTAGTTAGAGGAACAAACTCAACAACTGCGCAAACCCAATTAGTAACTCGAAACGATTACGCTTCTAAATTTATTGAACATCGTCTTCAACGATTTCTCATTGCGCTCCTAATTGGCATTATGTGTGAGATTTATTATATAAATATGCAATTTTCGTAAATGTTCATATAAAAATAAGTATGGAACTCGTGCTATTGTGATTGTGAAAACACAGCTCAGAAACCAAATTAAAATTATATAATACACAAGAAATATATCGGTGAGGTATTTTCTATACTTTAAATATTTTTCCCATATATTTAAAAGTGATATATTGACTTGTCTTAATGTTTTATGTTATGTTATCACTTGAACAAAATAAAATACAAAATAGAAACTTTACAGTGAAGAAAGTGCAAAACAAAGAAATACACGCGTTAAACTTATAAATTTCCGTTTTACCATGAAGAGTACTGGATGAATACCGATTATTTCTAACCCTTTAACTGCTATGGACGCATATATGCATCCTTCGAAATTCGAATTAGAAATTCGAAAAAAAAAAGAAAAAAGAAGATTGCTTTCAATTTTATTCTAAAACATTTAAATTAAATAGTTATAGTTAATAACAAATATCGTAAAAAAACTAAATGACACAGACTTAAAATGAACTTTCATAAAAAACAGTATAAATTTACTGTCAACCTCTACAAGTACGTAGTCTTAGTTGCTCGTAGTTTATTGCTTTTCAAGAAGTCATCTACTATTCATAATAAAGTTAAAATAAGTTCAAGCACCAGTGGAAACTTGTTTAAAAAAAAAGCTAGTCCAGGCGCCACTTAACTTAATAAGCCACGTCGTATGCAGGCGACACTATATATCCTCTCTTAATTAATTTTCCCCTAAAACCGGTCCCTTACTTCCTTAATTCGATTACTTTATTCTACACGTTCAAAATTCTATAAAATAATCAGAAAATCTTAAACATAATATATTACATTTCTATTTTATTAAATCACTCGTCTTCATTCTTTAATTAGACAACTGTGATAAATTTTCGACAAAAGAAGTTTATTTTTCACACATTAATTATTAAGTGATTAATATTATATGATTGATCTACACAACTCTAAAATAAGCAAAGGTAATCATACACATGTAAATTTTACTCGATTAAAAATAATATTATTTAAAAATATTGGAGATCTTACAATATTACCATCTGGTAAAGCATGTGGTCAACAATTCTCTGTGACAATTTCTTTTAATATTTTGTTAGCAATCTTCTTAGTTCATGTACCGTTGCTATTAAAAATAAATACGGCACAGAATATACAATATTTGGCCTCTTCTACTAACAAGGGTACATAAATCATAAATAAAATTATTCATAACAAGGATAATGTAATAAATTATAAATGTAATAAACGACATCTGGCAGTTAGGCATTTTTATAACATGCAATTTTAATACGGCAAAGTAACGAGTTATAGTTAACGTTCACGTGATGGTAAAATATACATTATCATAGTCACAAACAACCAAGACACGCATACTGCTGGATGTAGACCCCTCCAACGAAATGATTGAAGGATTGATGGGATTGATCGGCCCTGGCCCTACCCGCATTCAGCTTCCCGAGACAATTACCAGGCCATCGGTTCACCTTGGGACGTACCTACATCTCCCAGTATCTCCAAGACCTCATCGCTCTATCGATTGTTAGTCCAGATAATATGCCTTACCCATAGCCACTATAATAGTAAGCACTTAATAGTTGAACGTTTTTTATGCAGCACCACGTTTTGGTCGTCGCTTCTAAACGTAACATCTTAACTTTCGTTACCATAGTAACTTCACAGCTGCAGCATCTCTCAATCTTTAACATATTAATATGTGCATACTACTGTTTGCCAGTAGAAGTTTGTCCAGTGATATTCCTTACATTAGCGCATTCAAACGTACCACCTGTAGTCTTGTGGCAGTTTCTCATAAGTTCGGTCTTACTCATTCAGGCTTGTAGAAATATTCTATAGAACTTGATAAAATTTTGACAGAATATACATTTTAAATGTATTTTTTATTCTTAACCTTTTAATATGATTAAGTTTCGCACTAAGCTGTTTATTTGACTATAGTCTATGCTTTGTTCGCTTTTACCCTCTAGTCTACCACAAAACGTTTTCTAATTCACTTTCAACCCAAGCTATTTATTAAGTTTACGTAAGTAATTACTTTACGAGCAGATTTTCTTAATTTACTTATTATTTTAACGCACATTTAAAATAATTTAAATGTAGGTATTTATATGTATGTTACTTTCTGCCTCCGTAGCGCAGTGGTACACTGATCGTTTTGCAAGACAAGGGTCTCGGTTTTAATACCGGAACAACATGAATAATGGAGTTTAGATGATGATAACGTATTTTTAACCTACTGGCTAGCTACCAACCTCAACGTTAACCTTCTTAAACAACATTTCTGTGTTCCTGCAGTGGCACATGTGAGTGCCAGAATACTTTAGAACTAGCACGCTTCACCATCTACGTCCCGTGTTAGCCTAATATCTACGTATGAAAAATGTAATAGAGATTACCTTAAATTACCTTAAAATTTACTATATATTGACGCAATCGCAACTAATTGTTCAATAGTGTAATGTTGTTAACCGTTTGGAATTGTATTTGTGTAAGTCATTTATATACATTGGTTAAGCCTGAAAAACTACATCGATTGATCAATCGATATAGTAAACCCTGCTTATTATCGCGTTATCCCATTGTATTCAGTCATAGTATTGTACTTTATTCCTTCATTCATTAATTTTTACTGCATTACCATATGTTCTTCAAGTACTTGTAAGCTATTATTCGAAATAGAAAAACCATTAGATTCTAATGTATTGTTTACATCATATCAGCCAAAACACGTCCACTGCAGTACAAACGCCTCTCCCAAGGAGCGCCACGACGAACGGCTCTGCGCTTTTCTCATCCAGTCTGTCCCAGCGACTTTGTTCAAGTCGTCGGTCCATCTTGTGGGAGGTTTGCCTACTCTGCGTTTACCAGCACGCGATCGCCATTCGAGACCGTTCGACATAATTTTCGTCTTATCCATGTTCATTTTGAGACCCACTTAACGTAAGACTCTACTAAGGTCATCGAGCATAGCGCCGAGATCTTCCAGGGTGTCCGTCATGACTACAATAGCGTCGGCGAATCGAAGGTGCGAAAGGTATTCGCCGTTGATGTTAATGCCATGTGTCCAGACGCTTGAACACGTCCTCCAAGGCAGCGGAAACTGTTTTCGGAAATATGACGTCTCCCTGTCTTACACCTCGCTGAAGTAGAATGGGCTAACAGATCTGATTCTAAAGGCGAACAGACATGGTGGCGTTTTAGTATAAGCTCTTTAACACTTTCATGTACCGATAGTCAACTTGATACCACTGGAGAGATCGTAGCACTGCCCAGGTTTCGATCGAATCAATGGCTTTTTCATAGTCCACAAACGCTAAGCATAGAAGCAGGTTGTACTCCTCGGTCTTCTGTATGACCTGCCGCAACGTATGTATATGGTCTATGGTACTAAAGCCTTTACGGAAACCAGATTATTCGGAATTCTGAAAGTTGTCTAGCCTGTGTGCGAGACGATTCGTGATAACTTTGGAAAACGTTATATCTTATAAACATGGCTCAGAAGTGAGATGGGTCTGTAGTTCTTCAGTAGAGTTTTATCACTCTTCTTAAAGAAGAGCACTACCCCACTTCTGTGCCATGCCTGCCGTTTTGCCCTCGAGGAGGACAGAATTAAACAGCTTCTGAAGAGCTTTCAGTGTCGGTTTTCCACCGGCTTTAAGAAGCTCTGCTGTTATTCCGTCATCTCGCGGCGTCTTGTTGTTTTTGAGCTGTTTAAGAGCCTTACTAATCTCGTACAGGCTAACGTCCGGGATGTCTTCGGTATAGTGTCGGGTTAGTTTGGCTCTTGGATCTTTTGCCATATTGCTGGCAGGTGGTGTCGATGTGAATCCCGTAGAACATCTCGATTTTCCTTAAGAGATCAGGTTTGGAAGACAATCTTACCGTCCTCGGTCTTAAGTTTAATCAACTGGCTTTGCCCAATTGACAGACCCCTCGCGAACACATTGGAACCTTTGTTGCGCTTGATCGCCTTTGTGACGATGCTGGTATTGTGCCCGCGTAGGTCGCGGTATTCGAAGCGGTTGTGCAATTCGACCTAAAAGCTCTTGGTGTTCTGAACTTGAACAGGTGTTGGACGAAGCGTAGACCTCATTAGTTTGGACCTTTCCAGCTTTGAGTTGATATTCAATGTGCCTCTTACCAGCCGGTGTTCGCTTCCAGTTTGGACTGTGTTTCTCAGAGACATCATTGAATATATGCCAATTCATCGACAAGATGAAGTCTATCCCGTTTCGCGTTACGCCGTCAGGATTCACCTATGTCCACTACCGGTGTTCTCGCTTCTTGAAGAAGGAGTCCATCATGTAGAGTCCCTCCTTTTCCATAAAGTCAGCAAGCCTTTGACCTCGGGGGTTCCGTTGTCCAATGCCAAATGTCCCCACTCTCAGCTCACCATCGCCTCGTCTATCCAGTTTCGCGTTAGAGTCGCTCATGACCACGGTGTAGTGAGTTTTGTTGGCATGTATGGCTCTGGAAATATCCTCATACAATACCTCAACCTCTTCGTCGGTGTATGACGAGGTCGGTGCGTAAACCTGAATGATCGTCAGTGAATACCTTTCGATCATTTTGAGTATCAGGTATACAACTCTGATCGACACACTACTGATTTTGACAACGCCGTCGGTGAGTGACTTGTGGACGATAAACCCAACACCGCCCTGGGACTGATGGTCGCCCTCTCGGAAATATAGCAACTTACCGGATCAGAGTGTTATCGAGTTCTCTCCCTCTTTTCGGACCTCAGATAGTCCCACAATATCCCAGTGTAGCTTGCTTAATTCTTCCTCCAATTCAGCTATCTTTTCGTCGTTTCGTAATGTGCGTGTGTTATATGTTTCCAGGGCCAAAGGTCGTCGTTAGTAGTAGCCGAATCTCTGCCGAAGATTCTTAGCACCCCCTGTCCCACCGTTACCATGTCTGCTACCATGGCCTGGACTAGCGGGGCCGCCGGGGACTGGGGGCCGATTTTTTCTTGTTACTCATTGGCGCGTTTTGCCGTAATCGCCACGTTTAGTAGACGGGTTGACTGCAGTGATATGGTAGTGTTACATAAACATGGGGGACGCTGCTGCCCATCCCCTCATTTTCCCTTAGTCGCCTTTTACGACACTCGCGGGAGGGGATGGGTTGCCACTATTCTAAGCCGGTGCCAAACAACGTAAGGGCTTTGTTTATATAAAACTATTTATTTAGCAGATTTATATACAATCTGTAAGGATACTGTAAAGACAATATTAAACGAAGTACATTGAAAGGCTCATGTACCCCGAGATATCGTTTCAAAGACATCCGCCTTGCAATATAAGCTTTATAGCTTGAACGAGAGTCATCAGTCGAGCTTTCGGATAATAAGTCAAAAACTGGCTTATAATATTATCCTGACTGCCTTCGTGGCGCAGTGGATTCCCGTGTCACGAGAGTAGTTAAGTCTGGATGGTTGTAAGGTTTTTTGAACCCGCCTGGCTTGCTACCACTCTTTATTTCAATCTGCCATCATAAGAGTGTTGCTGTGTTTCGGCAGTCATTGATATGAGAGCCAGAAGTATTTTATGCAAATACATCAGATCTAAGGCCTCATTGTCACTTAACATCAGGTGTAATCTGGGGTGTTAGCCCATAAAAAGATAAAAAAATAATGTTTTATTAATAAATAGACACTACCAATGGTGGACACTGGCAAAAATTTGTTACGCAGATGGTACCGTGATTGGTTTCTAATAATTGTTTCTAAGTTACTTATAAAAAGAGAGTAAACTTTCTTTCAAGTACATTAATTCTGAAAGCTTTTCAAAGGATCTTTTTAAAAATGTTCTTTGCATACGCGAAATCTGCATATATTATGTAAACACTTTTGAAGGCATTGTTAAAACAAAAAAGAAAGAAAAACGCATTTCGTTTTCATTTTTGTCCGAAGCCGGCATCTCAAATAACTCGATTACAGCATAATTATAAAACTTCGCTTAAAAAACGTAAATTTATTCATTTATTGTCAGTTCATGTTTGTGTAAATAATTAAAAAAGTTAAAATTTACGTGCTGTGCTGTAATTGCGTTAATTAAATTGACCAAATACCTTACTTCTACGAAAAATGTATTATTTAAATTTCCACGTACTGATATGGACACCTATTATTCGTGCGACATCATGTTTGTAAAAATTTTTATCCGAATCTCCAATAAGGTCAAGATATGAAGAATTAAACACGAACACTATTTGCTCCTTTTTAATTAATTTATATTTCCAGGCTGAGCCCGATAAACAATTAGGTAAAACATATTCATAGAAAATTCAGTCATATGATTAATCAAACATCTGACCTTTCCTTACAAAACCTGATAAATGCAATTCAGAAACATGAAAGCATACGTCTCAGTTTTACATAGGTATTGATAAATTAACATTTTCTATTTAACAAATAAAAGAGTAGTGAACATAGTAGAAAAAATTATCAAACATCATTTTTAAAATCATTGTTTCGAATCGAAAATAATTTACTTTTAAATGTGCCTTGTTTCATTTGACCATAACACTATTTGCCTTACATATTTCATTTAAAATAAAGAAAGAAATATAATATTAAAAAAAACGAGTTTCAAATAAAAAATGTCTTTGAAAGAGCGTCTTTGAATACCGAAATATTCTGTTAAAATTCAACCGGCGTCAAACATAAAAATCTTGCTGAGAAATGCGGTCAGCAATATGTTAAACTGAAATTGCATCATACCACATCTGCAGTAGTTGAATTTACACGAGTATGGTTTTAATATTATTATATAGCTATAACTTCATAAGTAAATCTCCAGAGAAAATAACTTAGTAATGCTCACTCATCACATTGTGCTCCCTAAAAAGTTTGTAATTAAGTACGTCCCCTGAGCTCTGCCCGTGACACGTACAGACAATACGGAATCCTTAAATGCTTTTGTCATTTATATTTGCACTAAAGTATATAACGTCAAGATTAAAACACGAAATACTAAAGTATATCTTTCCAATTTCATATTTATGTAAATTATTCCTTCACATCCACCAATCTTTATAATTCTACATTTGTAAGATAATCAAAATTAAGTTATATTTTATTTACGGCAGTAAGATACTTGAGTTGTTTGCAAACTGCTGCTGCTGCTGCTGCTGCTGGATTCGGAGAAGTAGATGCTGCTAGTCACAGTGACCATTACAGCTTTATCGA